>JBAMJR010000013.1:2822500-2837500 GCA_038501785.1 Myoxocephalus aenaeus
TGTCTCTCTCTCTGTGTGTGTGTGTGTGTGTGTGTGTGTGTGTGTGCGTGTGTGTGTGTGTGTGTGTGTGTGTGTGTGTGTGTGTGTGTGTGTGTGTGTGTGTGTGTGTGTGTGTGTGCATGTGTGTGTGTGTGTGTAATTGTAAAAAGAAAATATTTAATGACTATTAACTATTTTACCGTCTGCTGTAGCTATCTATTCACTGTTAGTAAGATTTCCTTTTAAAAATAAATGCTCAAGTAACTGAAAACCATGCAGCAGCACTATCTATAACGGGATATACTTGCTAGAAACATTATTGCTACAAAATATTTCCATCCAAATTTGGAAAAAAGAAATACTCGGGTAAGCAAAATTTGAGTTAAGGCACTACCAAGAATGTTAAATGTTGAAGTATGACATCAAATGAGACGTGATGGTGGAAAACATGAAAATCATTGCCAGCGATCTGAATGGCAAATCAGACAACTGTACTTAAATACCAAAAGTGCAGGTTTGATTTATGTGTAGCTTAAAGTGCTCGGCTAATTATGGCTCCCTCTTCTGCAGATAAGTAGGCGGGAAAATGAGTTCTTTACAGCAGGAAACTCTTTCGAGACTAAATGCCTAATTAGCCCATTGCACAGCCTGCTACCAATAATATCTACTTTTACGGTAAGTGCTACACTGGACCACGGGTTTTTACTGCCTAGTACACGGAGAAGGAGAACGTCTGCAACCCAGTAAAATGCATCGGATGAGACCGAGCAGCAATGATAGAACGTGGCTAAAAAGAGGCCGAGAGGCAAAGCAGAGAAGCTAGACATGTCAGGGAACTACTGACAGTGAACTGCTCATTAGTCCATTCTAAAAACAAAGCACCACAAGGTATGTGACTGCAACTGTAGCCTTAAGTGTGAAGCTGAGTACGACAACAACTGAGATGATAAAAAAGAAGCTGCCGGCAATGAATGGCTAATGACATCAGTGAACAGTAGTCAGCTACAAAGGAAATGAGTTTAAGTGTGGCAAAAGCCATTAAGCTAAGTATGCCATTAACTCCACTGGACAAAAGAAAGACAGCTTTCTAGATCACCAAGTTAACAAGGATATTGTTAAACAACTTCCAAGAGACAATCACTACTTTCTGGCCATATTAAATTACAGGTATATTGATAGACTGTACAATGTGGGTCATGGATGAAACACGTGTGTGTGTGTGTGTGTGTGTGTGTGTGTGTGTGTGTGTGTGTGTGTGTTTCTCTGCACATCAAATCAAATATATATATTATCTTGTTTTAAAGGGGATCCAAGACCCATTTAAACATCACTGAAAACATGAGGTTATTTTTATGTATTTTTATGTATTAGGGTAAAAGATTTGAGAATGATTGCCGGTTCTTAGTCTGTGTTATGGATAGATGGATGGTTGCCTGAATGGATGGTTGGATGGATGAAGGGATGGTCGGATGGATTGATAGATGGGAACACATAGATATGGAAATAGAGAAAAAGAGGCAGGCACATCTGGAAAATACTGCAAAGAGGTGGCGGGCCAAAGCTAAATATTTATGTTGGAAAAAAGACAAGCATTTTTGCACACAGACACGTATAAACACACATGCAGCCACAATGAAGCAGTACTCAATCCTGAGTGTTTCCATGTGTGATGCTTCAAGAGGGAAGAGATGGACTGCACTCCTCTTGAGGTGAACAGAGCATGATCGTATATGGTTTAAAATGACTCCCGACTTCCAGGCACTCCACTCTGGAACATCTCTGTCCGTAGCGTATTGTGTGCTGGAACCCGTCTGCTATTGATTTTTGTTGTCCGTACAACCACATGGGGACATACTGCTGGTGTCCTCCGTTAGGAGGGACAGTTATCCCTTCAGGTCACGGCACTGTCCATTTTTACACCCACGTGTTTGGACATCGCACAATACTTGATCTGAGGTTTGGCCTGGCTCTGGCCTCATGAATAATTTCCTGTTGGTTGGGAGGATTTTTTTGCTTTCAAACACTATAAAGTAAAGATAGCACCTGGCAACAGGTTTTCTCAGCCTTGAATCCAGAAGGATGTGACGGGTGAGGGATAATATAAAAGAAAGATGGCTCTGTAGAAACTGTGCGAGAAGAACGAGAGCAGAGAGAAGAGACGGAAACAAATCCATGAGGGTAATGAGGTCAGGGGGAAAGGGGAAGACTTGGGAGAGATGGAGTGTGTGTGTGTGTGTGTGTGTGTGGGGGGGGGGGGGTTGTTACAGGAGCCTTGGCAGGAGACGGGAGTGATTAAATTCTTCTGATGGGGAGGGAGTCAAACGGGCGGAGACCGAGTGCGTACTGCAGAAGACACACACACATTTGCACAATACACCTCCCTCTCGGACATTATTTTCCATTTCTTCCGATGTGTTTTATCATAATGGTGAGAGCAGGGTCAGGTCTGTAACTTTATCAACTGAAATAATAGAATCAGCTGCAGGCTTTTTTATTTTTAGCCGTGCTGTTGCTACCCAGTAATTTGTTATGGTGTGTTTATACATCTAAACTATGACAATAACAAAACAACACTAATTGAAAATAATGATTTAATAATTGCTTGCCCTTTGAATGGTATTAAAGCTATAACCCGAATAAAAGAAATTGCTTGGATATATAATGTTTCACTAAAATACCTCCCGTTTACAGCATACTTCTGTGCAAACAGAATGTATTAAAAACTTTATAAAAACACTACGTTTACCAACAATGACAACAAAATATATATTTGTTTTAAATCTCATAACTGTAATCTCTTCGACGAGACAGAAGAAGAAGGAGCAGAGGAGCGAGATGAGTGGGTGTAACTAAGGACACATCCCACCAATCATGTGAAAGTATCTGGAACAGAGCCACGGCTCACATGCGAAAGCGATCAGCACTGTTGGACGAGGACAACACACACACACACACACACACACACACACACACACACACACACACACACACACACACACACACACACACACACACACACACAGGTCTTGGCTGGAGACCTGGAACAGCAGAACACCTCCAGAATGTTCTCGAGAAGAAACTCTCAACAACATTCCCCCCGGCGGCCGCAGTAATTACGGATGTGTTTGTGTGTTTTCCAGGTCCAACAACATCAACATGTGAAAGGCAGTCACAGTGAAGGCTCTACGCTATTATTCATTTAGCATATTACACATTAAGTTATGAACTCACTACTGTGTGTACCAGTTTGAGCCAGTGCTTTTCCAACAATATCCTTAAATACCTACATTCACGCTGGGATTTCTCACGAAACAACCAAGTGAACGTTCATTCTTTCTAATGGCCATCAGGTGGCGACTCTACTGGTTGTAAAAAGAAGTCTGATTCTTTAAAATTCTATGAAAGAATTACCTTTTTTCTATCTTGATTTATTACCTCAGTGAGTATATGTTTATGGCCCCAATCGCTAGTTTCAAGTTGTTGTGCTCTTTAGAATTTAAACCCGTTCACAATGTGTTTTCAGGTCATAGAAGTTAATTAAAACATTTTGGTCGCCTAAAAATGTTCAGGGATCAAACGTACTCACTGTACATACTTCTATTCTATGTCACTGTATATACTGTATATACACTTCATTTACACTGTATATACTTTGCATTTTTGCACTTTCT
This sequence comes from Myoxocephalus aenaeus, assembly GCA_038501785.1. Taxonomy (NCBI): domain Eukaryota; kingdom Metazoa; phylum Chordata; class Actinopteri; order Perciformes; family Cottidae; genus Myoxocephalus; species Myoxocephalus aenaeus. The sequence continues at coordinate 2,826,151 of JBAMJR010000013.1, forward strand.
TTATTATTCAACTTAAATTGAATACGCTCTGCTATTTTATTGCATTTTATATATTGAGTATTTTTCTTCATATTTGTGTGTCTTAACTTTGCTGCCACAAACAAATTCCCCCCTGGGGATGAATAAAGTCTATCTATCTATGTACTTAGGTCGACCTTCTCGTGTCACTTCTGTTTCCCAAAAAAAACGAGATGGTGACGGACAACATGCCGAACTCGAGACCAATAACACCAGCAGATGAATGAAGAAGCGCCTCTGCGTCACCGGACACAAAGACGCTTTCTCTCTCCGTCTGTGTGTTTCGGTGTCTCCCTCTCATTTCCCACTCTGACTCCACCCATAACACGGCAGTTTTCAATAGAGTTGAGAACCGGCATGTATTTACACAACCATGAACAAACCTTTTCTTAATGCCAAACAGGTGGGGTATGTGTGCGCGTGTGTGTGTGTGTGTGTGTGTGTGTGTCCTTCCTGCTTGCCAATAACTAGGTGTGGAGTGAAAGAGATGAGAGCATAGCAGATGTTCTGATAGCTCAGTCATTTAAAACATGAACAGAACTGGCAGCTCTCAGTTCACATCCAACAGTCGGGGGTTACAAGACCTAAATTACATGTTGCCTCCACAGCCAGCGTGTATAATCAGAATGAATCCTGCAATAATATTCTGGCTTTTGTCTCTGTTTTCGCACCGAGGGTTTTTGCTGCAATAATGAGATGCTGAACTACATCATTGTGTGCCACCTAAGAACCCCGTATCTGTAATTTCTTCACTGTAATTGGGTGCTGAGATTGTCTCTCCAACGTGAGGAAATTGTTTGCCAGGTCAGTGCGCTTCATTTTAAATATGAAAACAATACAGGGGGAGTAATGGAAAAAGCAATTTCTTTGTGAGTTTGTTAAAGCTGATGTTTTCGAGGATATGAGGGTTGTGATTGGCATTGTGTCAGATCGGCTTTGTCTCTACTTCTAAACAACACACACACACACACATACTGTACACACTACGTTTGTGAACGAGAGGACAAGGATGCTTGTGTTATTATTTTCTTATAAATAAAGTATGACAGCAGATTGGCCATTTAGAATTTAGAATGCTAACGGTGTAAATTAAATGATGTCAAACCTTCGTAAACGGGTCCAGGTTTGTTATTTATGTCGGAGAACAGAGGTCTACTGCATGCCGGTCCGTGTGTGCGTCTGTGTGTGTGTGTGTGTGTGTGTGTGTGTGTGTGTGTCAGTGAACATGTGATTGCCTTACACTGCTGATGTCTCCTTTTATTTATTCATCAATTCATGAATTCTCTACTTTACTTCCCGAGCAGCGCTGACACAGGTGGGGCTGTGGCTCCAGGCGTATGCTGGAGCTCTTTGGGGGAACGAGGGCTGTGATATTGTAACTTTGGCTCTGTGAGCACTGGCGGAGCCGTCTGCAGGACGCTTCAGTGTGCGGCGGTGGGAGGGCGGAGCAAAGGGAGGAAGGGCGCCCTTCTTAAGGTGGGGTAATCTCACTCTTGGTGCACGCTGCCTTTAGATAAATGGAGTATTAGATAGAGGAAGGAAGGCGACCTCGTAGGATTTCTCCTCATAGAACGGCGATGGAAAAGTGCTGTTGGGCATTTCCCCGTAAGACTGTATATCTTACCTCCTATCTGTTGCCCTGTGTGTGTTTACGAGCGTGTGTCTGAATTCATGGGGGACGGCCACTGCAGTTGAATGTGTGTCCGCTTGTGACTTATGTGTAAACAGCTGTGTTCAGTGGACCGAAGCTGATGCACTCTGTTGAATATTTAAACACTTGCAAGCACACACATACACAGCAGCGAGAAGAGAAACAAAGTCTATTTTGCCACCGGTCGGATGTGTTTTTCCCGTTTTCATGTGTGACTACACGGCTGGTGAGATCATGTGTCGCTCAGTGTTATTATCCTAAAATCCATTCGTGTCGAGACAATTAAAAACCAGACAACAAAGTGAACTTCCATATAATCGACTTGCCCTAAGCCGAGAAGATGTAGAATTATCTTAGTGAGTGTGGGTGGTATTTAAGGATGGCAGCAGGAGCGGTTGCTGTGGTGTAAAGTGGAATTGAACCGTTATCGTGCACGGATTACATCCAGAAGGCAAACATCTGGCATGCAGACAGACCAGACAGACAATCACTGAACCTGCAATAGCCAAGAGGTTGATCCGCACTCGATCACGGAGATGATGGCTGCAGATATGACGTGCATGATGTCATTAGGCGCAATAACAAGCAATGTGTACGGGCAGGATAAAACATGGCCGGTGCAATCACAGAGGTTGCAGTCAGCATGATTGGACGTACAGGACACATTTACATCCATTAGAAATAAATCATTCGCTGCCAGCTTTGTTATATAGCTTGTGCACGCTATATAATCAGGCCAGCACAAAGCTCTCTTTTTGTGTAGAGGTTTCACTGTTACTTTGTTTTGTCTGAGCGGCAAATTCATATTTTTTACGCTTTACAGTCAACCGACACTCAAAATGAAAAAGGGGAAGTTTCTATCAGGAAAAAAAACAACTCTAAACATTCCACCTTTTATGTCCTCTCATTACAGACACTTTAAACTGAGGCAGGACTGAAGTAAGAGCTAAGTTTGAAACCACAAAGTATAATTGGAAAAACTGTAAAATAGATGTAGACAGAGGTAAATGGGCTATAATTGCATACAATACAGTAGGCCTATTCTCCTTTCAGCCACGTAAAGACATCATTTCACCCTGAATGATGAATGGATGAAACGTGTTGCTAAAATGTTTGGTTTTTCCACTGAGTGCTTTCTTATTGTATTACACGTATTATATTAAATCACCCTACTTATCTCAATAGTACTCAGTACTACACATTACAATCCTTGTTTTAAATCACTTTTTATTGTTGTTATATGTTATGCCTGAATTTTATTTCTATTGTAGCCATGGTAACCTGTTAAAAACTTGTGTTAACAGTAGAGGATGTCTCTCCTCTCCCCATCATCGCAAAGCCCTCGGCTAGTCCTGACACATCTAGGATATATTGTTCCCTTTGGGCTCTCTCTCGCCCTGCCTTTCTCTCTCTCTCTCTCACACACACACACACACACACACACACACACACACACACACACACACACACACACACACACACACACACACACACACACACACACACACACACACACACAATTCTAGCAGCAGGCCATCAGTTGCAGCCAACAGCCCACTTTAGATCCACTGGGAACAGGTAAATGTCATTTCCTGTTCTTGTCTTCACCTCTTGCATGTCACACCTTGACTAAAGCAGTAAGATTTGATGGCACATGAAGGAGAGAGAGGGGAGTAGAGGAGGAGAAGAGGAGAGGAGAGGAGAAGGGAGGGGTGAGGAGAGAAGAGGATAGGAGAAGGGAGAGGTGAGGAGAGGAGAGGAGAAGAAGAGGAGTGAAGAGAAGAGGAGGAGAATAGGAGAAGAGAGGCGAGAAGAGGAGAAGAGAAGAGAGGAAAAGGAGAGGAGAAAAGAGGAGAGGAGGCGAAGAGGAAAGGAGAATAGATGAGAGGTGAGAAGAGGAGGAGAAGAAAGGAGAGGAGAAAAGAGAAGAGGAGAAAAGAGAAGAGGAGGAGAATAGGAGAAGAGAGGAGATGTGAGAAGAGCAGAGGAGAGGAGAAGGAGAAGGAGTAGGGAGAGGTGAGGAGAGGAGAGGAGAGGAGAGGTTGATCATAAAAGTAGTAGTATTTTAACGCCGCATTTGCAACTAAGAATAGAAGTCTGCTTAAGAAAACGTTCAAGAGGGCACAGTTACTGTTTCTAGCCTTCATAACATATTGAGAAAATATATATTGCTGCCAAATGTATGCAGCTCATCATTATTGCTCAAGTAATAAATGTGGGGATATTTGGCCGCTTTATTATTGAAGTTATTGTGCAGCTGAGAATAATTTGCTAGCTAACAAGCTTCATACAACAGTAACATATTGTAATAAATAAAACCTGCACAGCTCGATAAAGAAACACACAGACTAAAGGTCTGCATTCGTCACTCTTTACACTTAATCATCATTCTTTATGAACAACTTTTTACTCAAATTCTTGAGTATTGATAATTAATACCAAAATTCAGCAGAGCATGCACTGCACCTAATCCGTCACTGCAGAGCTACGTTTTATTAACATAATAGGCTGAGAACACAATATAGTACTCCACAGCTGGCCGCTGTAAATCCCATGACCTAGACATGTTAATCCCTGTCCAGACATGCTGCATTACTCCTATAGAGCAAGATGATTAACTTCAATGTGGGGAAAGTATGTACGCAGACACACAAGTACACAAATACTATACTTTACATACAGGAACAGAGATACACAAAGACACGCACAGCAGCAGATTAAAATAAAAAAGGAAAGCAGACACACATTCTTAATCCTCACGTGCACCAAATACACACTGATTACAGATGTCAGATTGGTTAATGCTGGGATTTCTTTTGTTTGTTTGTAGTTACGTTTATTTTCATCTATACTTATATGCAAGTGTCACGATAATTATGATGATATATGTCTTATTTGGAAAAAGATTGCTTTTGATCACAGTCGGCCGATTAATTGTCTTAATTCACTATATAATATTTAGTATGATAAGGAAAAATGCCGCCACCATTGTTCTGATTGGTCTAAAGTCTTGAAATCTGGTACAGAATCTGGGACGGAATTTTTCCCAAAGTAAAACTTTAACATTGTGTTCATTAAATGTTTGTTTTTGTATGCCTTATTATTGTAATTTCTGAGATAAAGTCATCTTCCCACATACTTTTTTTAAAATTTTTGGCACATTTTTTACCTAATATATTATATATTGCAAAAACAGTAGTCCATGTGCCCATAGGCTAAATATAGTTCTCTTCAAATTTATATTTCAGTTGCAGGCACACATTGGCATAAACAAAGGAAGGTACTGACAGTGTAAATCAGTGTGCTTATGTATTTATCTGCCTGTTTTTATATGTGTGTGTGTATCTGTGTATGTGCATAACAGTGTGTGTGTTCCACGTGTTTCTCTCTGGAAGTGTGTGTGGCCTCCTGTTATCTGGTGTGTTCTTACCAGGCAGGTCGCAGCCGAGGACCTCCATCCTCATGCCGATCCCAGCAGGCGACCACCGCTCCGGAAAGACCCTGATGTACTGGGCCACGATCTCATCGAACCTCCGCACCTCAGGAGTGTCATAGTTGCCGTTCCCCTCGAAAATCTAAGAGGGAGGCAAAGGCAATGTTAGGACGTTATGTTGTTTAGAGATATTAGAGAGCGCTTTCCTGTTTTCAGTTCACAACAAAGGAGCGAGTAAAGATGAAACATGTCCCCTCCAGCTTAAAGGATGTTTTCCTGTCAATTCTGACATTCAAGTTCATTTCACTCAATGTGAAAAAATGGTAATGTTGTCTAGCCTGCTCCGCTCATGACAGCAGCTTTTTTTTAGTTTTTTTTTTTTACTGTAGCTCAGCACAGTAAGATCCTGCTGTGATTTAAAAAGAAAATGTGTCACAAGTATCACCGCTTGTCCTGGAGTTTGTTTTAAAGCCAAAGCTGTCTGAGACGAGCCTAAGATTCAACATGATGAGTGATAAGCTCGACTTCATGTGTGTTTGATACACGTGGCATCTGTCAGGGCGGCTGCACTGAAACATTGTTCTTTGGTGGCGACAGCATTGAGCATGAGTATCCTGATACAATGGAGAAAGACGTATTCGCTGCAGAGGTAGTTCAAATTGTCATTTCACCGTTCACGTCTCACTGAAAAACAACAGCAACATCGTGAGCCTGTCTCTCCAAAAGTCGTATAACACTCCTAATCAGCACGGTCTCCAAGCACAGTGTGACATGTGTCATAAAAATAACAACGGAGACCGTGTTTTCTTTGATTTTCCAGTAAGCAGCCTGTGGCAAAAACACAAGATTTATTACAAGCTGAAAAACTGACTAGACTGCACGAATCCTTTCAAAATGGGGACTGTGAAAGTTGTAATATTGGTTTCATTAATTGAATTGCATATATCTGTCTTCCCCATTTCTAGAAGAAAAGAAGAAGAAAAAAAAAATGTATCATGAATTTCCCAGGATGCTCATTTAAAAAGAAAAGGCGGATGAGAGAGAACAGAACTTTAGCATCAGGAGAAAAGCCCGGCACTAAGAAGCACTATTAACGTTTTAAGACTCAGAAAGGAGAAGAGAGTTTAAAGTGCCCGGTCTCACAGTGCGTGAGACTGCCGGCAGTGTTGATGCAGGAAAGACATTTTTAATTAACACCCATGAGAGTCAAATAGGGGATGAGTGAACAGGAGGATGAGACACACAGAGAGAGAGAGAGAGAGAGAGAGAGAGAGAGAGAGAGAGAGAGAGCACAGAGGACTTAGAGAGCGGCTAAAGACAGAAGCAGGGAGAATGAGGACTGAGGTGATTAAATTGAATTATTATCAGAGGCTGTATTAAATGTTTTTTTTTCTTGAAAATGACAAAGTAGAGAGAGAGAGTGAGAGGGAGAGCACAGAGGGACGGAGTTGAAAGACAGCTATAAATGAAGTATAAATGAGGGAGAACAGACAGCGACCATCAGAGAGAGGAAGGTACATATGTATGTGTCAGACAGACACCATCCCCCTCCTTTACCTTGGCAAACCCCGTCTTGCTGTCAGTGATGTACGTCCAGTCTTTGCCGGTCAAGCTGTGCGCAAGTTTGTACTTCCTGACAAACGCTCTGTTCTCAGCGCTGGTGCTGCCCTCCAGCCCTCTTGCACCCTGGGTAATGATGCCCCGCACCGTCTTGGGCACACCGAGGTCGGTCTGCAACACGGATAAACACGATCATTGTTGTTAGCTCACTCTCTGCACCGCAGAAGCGTTCCAGATCCCCTGGTTTATTACGAGAGCGCCGACTCTCCCTACAGCCTCCACAGTCCATTAATTCTGCTTTTCCATTACAGAACGTTTAACAAGTTGCAGGGATTAAGAAAAAGGCCTTTTTTCTTCTTCTTCTCTCTCTTGTAATTCATGAACCGGGTCAGTTGAACAATACACGGTAGTCGGTGGCTCAACATGGTGTCCACAGTGTGAATCACTTTGTTGTCCTGCAGTCGCCTGATATGCACTGATACCAGCACCACCCGAAATAGCCTCGAGTTCATGTTTTTTCAAAAGTGGTTTTGACAGTCGTTGCCACTGGAGGTGCTGTAGCAAAAGACCATTATTGGTTTGGGTTTGTTCTTTTTTCTCCTTTCTGACACATTTTTTTCAGGAATTTCTCCCCAAAGAATGTGGAGAATGATATAAATAAAAGCAGAACCATATATTATATATTACATTTTGATCCTGTCGTGAAAAAAGGGTAAAAAAAGATACTGACTGAGATGCAAAGTAGCAACATTTACTTTCTGATGCATTAAATTCAGTCTCTTTTGGAATGAAAAACAGCAAACAGTTCTGTGGAACATGTCCTGTGGTGTTAAAAAAAGCTACATGAAGACAAAGGGACGTACCTGCAGCCACTCCTCCCCAGCTATGGGTTGTGTCGGGTTGGGAAACCAGCCTGACCGACTGGCCACCAGCCTGGCGGCCCCCATGGAGCCGTGGATGTCTCTCATGGACGACGCAGAGATCTGGGAGTCCGGCAGCAGCCCAGACAGCATGCCTTGCAGCTCCGAGCAGGGAGCATCTAAACAGGACACAGAGAGACAAATTAATGAGAACAGTTTGCAACTATACTCTTTCTAAATTATGACAAAAACATATTGTTCAAAGAATGTAATCATTGCATATTAATACAGAGCAAAGCAGAGTTGGAAAATGTTCCTCTGCTCTCTTTCCGTGTTTCAAAGATCAGTGGAGTATATTCCTTCCTGAAAACAAGGTTGTATTCATGAGTTGTCTGATGTGAAAAGGACACTGGTTCTTGTGTCGAAGGTTTGATGTTGGAGCTTTGTTAAATTATTATTATTTTCAAAATGGTCTCTGCATGCAAATGCATTACCAAACAGTAATAGAATAAAATTGGACAAAAAAAGTTAACCAAATGTTTACCGTGATGGATTTTGTAGTCTATGAAATGAAAAGGTGAAATGAAATTAGAGACTGCCAGGAAAGAAGAAATCGAAGAGCTGCTTTGGAAGCGGTCAGGAGTGATGGAAGTTAACGGGCATACAAGGTATTATTAACATCCTTTAGAGTCTATTAGATCTTCTGTTCTCTAGATTGCTGCATATTACTAAAGCATCTAAGAATTCAAAAACAGAATGAATGTGACTTCAAGGTCAGGAATGATTTCATACCCCTGTTTGATCTCATCTTGGAGCAAAACTCTTGTGTGATGGTGACGTGAATTGTTAAAACACTGCGCTGCTTTCCATCAACCCTTTTCATTATGTTCCCTTCCTGCTGCTGCAAAGTTGATGCATAACTTTAACCAAAGCTTCCAAAGGGGATTCTTCATGGGGAATTGAGCCAGAGAAGTCCCGAATGGAAGCACTAAATGAGAGCGAGCTGCAGATCAAAGGGATACTGTTTATTATACTGACAAATGTGCTTTAGTCTAACAAGCATCAGAATATGTTATTGCCATGAATAATGACACAAAAAACAACAAAGGGAACACAACAGAGTGACCATTTCTATTAAATGTAGCGGGTAAAAAACACAACGATTGGAGTGAAGGAAAGAAGAGGGAGCAGGATAAAAGGTGAGGAAGAGAAGTTAGAGGACAAAGAGGAGATTAAAAAAAAAAGAGACAAAAGGTCAAGTAGAAAGATGGAAAGTAGAGAGAGCAAGTGAAGAGAGAGATCAGGAGAGAGAGAGAGAGAGAGAGAGAGAGATTGACAGTGAAGGGTGACGGTGATTGATGGTGACATTCTTCAGGTCCACGCGGAGATGAATGTCTCATGCCGTGACGTCCGCAAACGGTAAATAATTGATCAATAATAAGCAACAACAGCTACGCCATGCTGAGCTCCCTCGAGCTCTATGAGAGACACATACATTGATTAGCCAGAAGAAAATTATGTTATTGTATTTATTGTAGTTTTATCTATCATTTTTAAGCAGCTGCACTCCAGCAGGTCTTTTTTTTTTTATGCAGGAGTGCAGTGGGAGTCGATGAGAGTATCATCTGTGGAGATCACAGGAGCAGAAATAGCTAGAAATCACACACCAGCATGAGAGCTCTTAAAGCTCTCGCACACACACACATATGTAGACACACACACACATACGCACACACACAGTGATGCATGCACCAGCACATAGAAGTTGAATAGACAAGGTCTCTCATCACACATGCTCTGATGTTTAACACACACACACACACACACACACACACACACACACACACACACACACACACACACACACACACACACACACACACTGTGCTTTTCCTGATAACAGGTTCTTTAAAAAGCTGTAAAGTACATAATTGAGTGCTCTACCTCGCCGATACGCACGGCTGCACATACATACACACACACAGACACACATATAGCTTTACAAACACGTACACTACATAAGCCTGGTGAGAAAAATAATAAAGGTGCTAAAAATAAATGATTGATAGGTGCTGCGGGCCTAAAATAAAGCAAGATTAAGGAAGGAGAGATGGAGAGATGGAGGGATGGCGGAACAAAGAGTTGAATGAGGCAGGGACAGGGGAAGATTTAAGGGAAGGAATAGGGTGGAGAAAATGAGAGGCAGGGAGAGAAAAGTGGGAATGGAAGCTGTCAGCAGAAGGCAATAGAAGGACCGAGGAGAAAGTAGAATGAGAGGGAAGAAAAAACAATGACGTTGACTAGTGATAGGTAGAAGGCGAGAACAAAAAGTAGAGAGAGACATAAAAGTGTGATTTAAGTTAATGGCATGTCACTGACTGACTGCTTTATGTGGGCCTTTATAGGCCTGTGTAGGGCATTATCACACACCCCTGGCAGTGTGCTGGGTTGTGTGCGCGTCAATATGTGCAGGGAAAGAAGAAGAGAAGATGCTGCACAGTTATTAGCGGGTGTGTTTCTTTGTAAAGTCTCCGCAGGTTATAGACATATCTTACTGCGCGTTGTCACTCTGCTTACGTCTGTCATCTCTCTTCACTCAAGTAGTGTCAAGATTCTGCATATAAACTCAGCGTTTTCCTCAGGCCATGTGATTGATTGGAGACATTACAAGGAGGCAGAGATGGGCGACGCACAGGGAAACTGGAACGGCCAAGAGATGTGTTGAATGGGTTCTCACTGCTGAGAGTATCGTGAGAAACCCCAGGGTGATGTATAATGCAATTTCAGGTGTTAAAAAAGGGTGAAGAATCGGCTGTTGGGAGGCAAGAACACAGGCAAAGATACCTGATGTGTGCCACATCCCTGTCTCTTTTGCCTGCTCTCTCTATCATACACACACACACACACACACACACACACGCACACGCACACAGAAGCAGTGATTGTGATTTGTGTGGGCGCTGAAATAGCCCCCCTAGATAAGAGCATATCTGTCCCTCTCAATGGCCACTACGATGGCAGCAGAGAGAGGCTCTAACCCAATAATGATACAGTGGAACTGAAACACACACACACACACACACACACACACATACACACACACACACACGCGCAAACACACGCAAACAGAGACAGTCTAATTAAGTTTTATCTATTTATAGGATTGAGCTGATTATGCTGGTTGAAATCGTGTTTGTTTGCCAGGGCTGCAGATGAAAGCTGAGAGCCCGTCTCTGATGTTATCACCCACACATCACACTCTAGTATTATTCTATTAGGACTGAGTGTGTTTCTTTTCGTGTGCGAGTGGGAAACTGAGAGGGAGGATATGTATATGAAAGAGCGAGGGCAAGAGTGTGAGTGCACATGCGAGTGGGTGTGTTGTGTGCGTAGTGAAATAAGGAGAGGGAAGTTTGAATAGAAGCATTGGATGGATTGACGGATGGACAAGTTACTGAATTGTTTATCATTAGATTATACAAATGAGGAAAAAAAAAAGATAATTTCACATTCGCTTTCTGGTTATTCCAGGAAATGTTTTTTTGAGGGAGTTATTTTTTGCCTTGACCCACCTTCTGACCCGTGTGTAAAAACCAGTATATCACTGGTATAAAGTTTGGCAAGACCGCCACCGTGTTTTCACAAGAGTGAGTCCCACGAGGAGAAAAAGTCTGAGAAAGTCTCCAGAAGAAGACGCGACGGCTTTCTTACCCGTAATCTGACAGCCGTACAGCTCAAACCGCAGCGCGATGCCGGTCTTCCACGCCTGAGGTCGGATTCGTACGAAGCGGGCCAGGACGGGCTGTGGGATCCGATTGAGAACCACCT
>JBAMJR010000013.1:2842500-3025000 GCA_038501785.1 Myoxocephalus aenaeus
ATACGTTCTCTCTGCCTCTTTCCCCTCTTTCTCTTTCTCTAGTGCACGTACCTGTCATTCGTGAGTACAATGTCAGTACAATGGGAACAAATGCGGTGTGAATATTACTTCTCCTTCTCTCCAAAAAGTCCCTGCACTTTAACATACATCCCACATTTCCCATCTGGTTCACAATATGCCTTTAACGGCATTATCAAATACATTACGGATCGCACAAATCATTGTGAGGTTGTGTGACATGGGCCGACTCCCAGATGTTTGGAGGAGCCCGTGTGCGTGTCTCCGTGTGCACAGTGGCTGTTGTGTTTAAGAGTTACTCATCCGAGACAGACGTTAACTTACAACAAGCAGGCGTGTGTGTCTCCTTGCTGTCGTGTGTGTTTGCATGAGCACAGACAGTATGCTCTGCTAATTTTCTTTTCCCAATATCCATGTGGCTACCATTAATTTCTGACCTCCTTTCAGGACTGTTGCACATAAAACACACATTTAATAATTCTTCCAGATTAAACCACCCACACCCACACACACACACACACACCAAACCAGAGCTGAAGTCAAGCATAAAAATGTGTTCGAGCAGCATTAAACCTGCCTGTCTGCCTCATGATGACTTTCTCAGAAACATATGGGGGGAGGGAGTGATGGAGTGCCGAGGGAGAGGGAAGAAGAGGGATGGAAAGGAGTGCAAGAGTGGAGGGATACGGTGAATGAAGATGTGAAGGGAGCAAGTGTGAGGACAAGGAGGGAGGATTTGATGGATGACAGAGTTTTGAGAGAACTAGTGAAGAGGTGAGTGAGTGAAAATGTCAGGTGAGAGATGAATGGATAAATGAAGAGTTCAGAGCCGGTTCACAGAGTTGGGACACTTCTATATATCGCTTGCATTGGTGGAAAAGCTACCGTATCTTGAAATAAAGTCATAAATAAATCATGCTGTGTGGTGTTTGTGGACATTTACATTACTGTACATGCGTCTAGCTGATCCCTGCATTGATCCATGGTCTGTTCTCAATTCCAAAACAACGTTTTTCCCTTTGGATTATCTTGTGAATGCAAACACAGCATTTTACACATCCAAGCCATAAAACACTCTTCTTGGCAACTGGCCATTGAGTTATTTATATGTCTTTCTAACATAAAAGGAAGACAGTTGAGGAGGCAAGGCAGTTGCCGATTGGCCGCCTGAGGTATGTCAGCTGACATTTGGCCTCAAGATGCTGACGCCATCGTTTCATCATCACATAAATGACCATCCCGCTTTTTGTCTTTTTTTCCGCTCTGTCTGCTCTATCTTTTTCTCAGCTTCCTCTTTCATCTCTCCGTCTCAGGACGGAGGAACCATTGAAACATGCATACCAAATTGCAAGCCCGTATTCACGTTGATTTTTACATAACCCAATACAACAAATAAAAATATCTTTAGACCCTCTATGTGGACAGGAAGAGCAACAATGGAGGGATCCTTCTCCCTGGACGGAAAGACATGCAATAGATGTTGCGTGTACAGAATATAACAACATAGAAGAATGACAGTGTCAGTATGACAAAACACCCATATACTGTATCTGGTTAATATCCATATCGTACGGATGAGATTATGCTTCACAGCAGAGGATCAAATGAAACAACGGAGGACCCTGAGCTGAACCATCAGATTACACAGACTGTCTCACCAGGGGGGCTCAATAGGCCGTTACCAGTTGGGGTTTGAGGAAGTGCATATTGTGTGTGTGTGTGTGTGTGTGTGTGTGTGTGTGTGTGTGTGTGTGTGTGTGTGTGTGTGTGTGTGTGTGTGTCTGTTTGAGGGATATTCAACCAGAAACTGCTGCTGATTTACTATAAACCCCTCCTCCTCGACACACTGTGCCTCTCATAGGCATTCCGCCCTGAACGCAGCTCAGGAGGGATTGTGGGTAGGTGACACTAACATCTGACCTCAAAACATCATCGTTAATATTATCAACGGTAATAATAGTGATGTATTGTTATTGTTAAATAGCCTGCTGTCAGCCGAATATCGCTATTTGTCAACACAACTGACTTATGTTGGTGAATTGATTGATACTTTACCAATTAAACTACCAAAATTATATATTTTTCTGTTCAACTTCAACCGTTGATGAAGCTCCATAACTCTAAACTTGATTAAAAAATAAACGTCCTTCACGCTCACCTCCTTGCCCTCATTGTTCTATCATTCCTTAATACATGTATTTATTTTCTCCCAGACTGCCTTTCTCCACTGTATTTTATCCATCAATCATTTCTCTGGGAGTGAGCTACATCGATAAGCCTTAAGGACTCTGCAGTGCACAGAGGAGCCCCAGATGGTTAGACTGCCTCTCCTGTTTCCTTCTCCACGCAGAAGAAGCGTTTGCACTGTACTGCACGTCTGCATCTGTGAGTGTGTGTGCATGTATTAGCGGGTTTATAGCACAGAGCTAGACGTGGCGTTAGCCCGCAGGACACACATGTGTGACCGCTATAGCAGTGGGAGAACGGCCCTGATGGAAAAAACAGCCACAACCACTGGAACGCTCCTCTACTTTAATTGCAGTTGCAACCATTTTAAAGACCCTCGGTGCCGTCTGCTTCATTTCAGATTGCAGCACACCGACCGATGATTCATCATGCTTTAACACCACTGAGAGAAACGGCTTAGAAACCTGTCCAACCAGGTCGGCATGCGGCAGAACTCTGACCAGTGAGTAACGCAAACCAGATGGGATGAGAAAAGCAGACTGCGCAGTCTACTGTAAGTTTCGCCGCATTCGATGATGTCAGCTATCGCTAGGAGCCCGGAGACGTGTGCTGATTCTGGCTCGGTCGTAAACCCCTCGGTGAAGCCAACTTGAGCGGATGGTGGAACAGCTGTAATTGCAGACACCGGTTGGATTTTGGGGCTTGTGGTCAAGTGTTGCTGCGTATATTCCATTTCATATGTTGCTCTGCCTCTTCCACCAGTGTGCTTGTCCAGGAGAGTGTGTCACCTAACGACTACTTTGCGGTTCAGGAATACGTGTGTTTGTGCATGTGCTTGTGTGTGTGTGTGTGTGTATTTGTGCCTACCTTATGGTTTTTGCCATGTCTGTAGACCATCCAGTCCTCTCCGTTGGTGCTGACCTCCAGCTTGAAGGTGGTGACATGGTAAGCCTTTTGAGTTTCCTTTGAAACGGCTCCCTGGGTGGCGATGCCTGTAAGTACCTTTAAAGTATGGAGGTCCACCTGTTGGCAGGGAGGACAGAGGGGGGGAAAAAACAACATGAAGGAAATATTAAAGGAGGCAAACAAGCTGAGAACTAATAATGAACTGAAGTCCCAACCACATTCTCCAACCTCAAAATCTAATGTTATACAATTGACAAAACGCCCGTCCTGCTGAAACTCTTACAACGTTAAATTGGTTAAAGATAGACACATAAATACACCTGAACTAATCAGCTCCCTAATCAGCTCCCATCTCTCACCTTCACCGCTCTACGTTCCTCTCTCTCTCTCTGTCTCTCTGTCTCTCTTTCTCCTTGTAGATCGATAGTAATGACCTGGGGCTCATTTTAATTTCCTCCCATACAATAGCCATAATCACCTCCCCATCCTGATTGTGGATGCTACGCTACGTGTCTGGCATGCTGCGCGCAGTGTTGCATTATACATAGACATCATTGTGCACTGAATGCAGGCTTTATTTCAAGGTCCCTCAAGTAGTGCATTTGTTTTGCTCCACGGTGCCCAAAATGAGCAGATCAAGCAGAACAATGTCGCTCTATAAAGCAATTGAAAGTAACAAAAGATATATTTTCATTCTCTTTACTCTCTAAAATTGTAAAGAGAAAAAAAAAGATATTATATTGTTTGGTTAATATGTTTTAACACGACTTAGGAGGACTTTTATATGTATATGTTGTACTTACATCTGGGGTCCAACATAATTTCGTTAGTTATAATAGTTCAGGCTGTTTTCATACGCTGTTCGTCGCTATAAGAGGCCGCTATTGTGTGGAACTAGAAGTCAGCATTGATTTATTTAAGTGTATTTATTAAGTTTATTCCATAGTTATTTTAACCCAAACCACAATGTTCCTAAACCAAGTTGTTTCCTGTAAAGACGGTACTTTATTTAGAAAAGACTGTATTTAAGTAACAAGCAGATTGACAGGTGTTGCTGAACATTCACACGAATAATGAGGAATACATTTTTGTAATAAATCATGCGAATCGTTCAATGAATTACACACGTTCAGAAGTTACAGTTAGCAGGAACACAGCACACCTGCAACTGTTTAAACCCTCACTTTTCACGAGTTATGTTCTCTGCTACGTTAAGATGCAAGCCTCTACTGCACAGAACAAGAAGAGAGGCTGCAGACAGATAAAGAGCCGGAGATGAGAAAGGTTCTACTGTAGGTTACGACATTTATTCCCCACCAACGGAGCTGTTGACACCTGTAGATTAATCAGAACTTCTGTGTGTGTGTGTATGTGTGTGTGTGTGTGTGTGTGTGTGTGTGTGTGTGTGTGTGTGTGTGTGTGTGTGTGTGTGTGTGTGTGTGTGTGTGTGTGTGTGTGTGTGCTGTGCATCCCACTGGGATATACAGTAGTACAAAACACCGGGGGAGGTAAAATGCTGCGTTTGTTATCTGTCAGAGGGACAGGTGTTTTAGATTACTTCCAATACACACACACACACACACACACACACACACACACACACACACACACACACACACACACACACACACACACACACACACACACACTTAGGGCCAGGCAGAGATCCACCAAGACAACTAATCGATGGTCCGGAACCGAGGAGAGGGGAGGAGGAGAGGGGTGAGGAGTAAGGGAAATAGGAGAGAGAGAGAGAATAGAAGGAGGTGAAGAATGAATGAATGAGTGAGCGAATGAGAGCGAGAAAGAGAGGGAGAGAGAGAGATATATGCTAAGTGAGCCTTCCCAGGGAAGGCTTCTCATCAATCACAGAGTTGTTAGAATAACGGAGCCACCAGAACTCACATCATCAATCTGCACCACACCTCACTGGACCAGCCCAGAATAGAATAGAATAGAATAGAACAGAACAGAATCGCATAGAATAGAATAGCAGAGACAAGGATAGAATGGAATAGAATGGAATAGAACAGAACAAAATAGAATATGATAGAATAGATTAGAATGGAATATAATAGAACAAAATAGCATGGAATAGAATATAGCAGAATAGAACGTAATAATAGCACAGCAGGCCACATCAGAGAAAGTGCCCTGGAGAGAGATTTAAACGACACACGTGGCTCTTGAGCCAACATAGCAACACACACACATGCCTAAGCTGCGTGGGCACACATATCATCAAACACACACTCGACCACGCGCACGCAGACACGCATGAACACGCTCAGTTATAAGAGACCGGGGGGTGCGAGATGCAAGAAGAGGAGGCATGTTGGCATTCATGACAGCTGCTTGTCAAGACAGGAGGTTGCACACACACATACCTATGCGCACACACACACACACATAGAGGGGTCTTGCTCTCTGCAAAGCGTTAACGCAGTGGAACAGCTGAGAGCCTCTGTGGAACGCGGCGACCCGACCACAACACCGGTGACCGGAGAGAGACGGAGAGACAACATGGGACAAGTGGAAACTTTGTGTTTCCAATTCTATGCAGAGGTTTCACCAACAATGATTCAGAATCAGAGGTCTTTTCATGGGTTGAGGAGCTTATACGGGCAATCTGAATGTCAGTTATGCAAGAAAGAAAAAAAGGAATGCCATGAAAAAAAAGATGGAGTCTTTCAAGCGATTCATGTTGAGCAAATGTCAGCTAATTTTGAGAGGGGGCCGGAGAGAGTGAGCTGTCAGCTGCAGCTGAGGTGAAACAGGAAGGAAGAGGCTGATGGGACCTTGGCCTCACGCTGCCTCTTGGCCACAGTCCCTTCCTGTGTTTGCTGGTCCAGAGTTTGGCCTCAGTAGAGCTCTGACAATCAGAACTGCCGCGTCTATTACAAATCTGTGTGTGGCTATCTGTGATTCTTTCCCCGCGTCTACAAATGAACAGAACAGCTGCTTGCCTGGTTCTTGTCTCTTTAAGCAAAACACGGATCCCTCACTGGCTCCTTTGCTGTTAACTGAACAAACTTGTGATCCTTTTCTTTTTTGGGAAGCGGCACATCTTGGGTCGTCTAATCACCGGCTTTAGAGAGGATGGAATATTTTAGCTGCGCTAAAGAAAAGCCTTATTCTTCGTGAGCTCTTCTGCGGTGTGACTGTGCTGCAGGATTTCAGTCAGGAACACTGAGAGTCAAGCAGCTGGCATCCTCACCCGTTGGCACAAACTTTGAAAAGCGATTTAGACGACGATGAGTTTCTGTCACGATTTGCTCTTAAAATCATGAGAAATGGACGAGACTGCGTCTGACATTGGGTTACAGGACGGGTTCAAACTGATAGCCTAATAAAGGGAAACCATGCATGAGATTACACCTATTTGAAAAAAAGCGCGTCGACAATGAGTGCAGCACAAAAAGCCGCGGGCAGTTTTTGCAGGGCAACGAGAAGGTGACACCCAACAAGATAATCTGTTGTTTATAGAAGGCGCCTCACCGAAGAGCGCCTCGCAGGCTGGTTTGAATTCATTTCTGTCTGAGGGGTGAGTAAACCTCACACTCCCTTTCCCCTCTCACCCAGACAGCCTCATAACTCACACTTGGCACAGGGATGGCAGGAAGTTGGCACTGTGATAAAATACGGGAAACAATGCCTTACCCAGGCATCTAGCTGCTAAACCTCCATATCACTACACCTCCCACTCGCTCGCTCGCTCGCTCTCGCTCCCACACACTCGCATACGCCGACACAAATATAGCTGTGCTGGAGTTATTATGTGTGACATGTCAACGCAAAGGGGAAAAAAGAGAAGATGCAATTAAAATAGGAGTGCAATCTGTTTATAGTTACAGCAGAGACAACTTTTTCTAGAGAAAGATTCTGCATTTTCAGGATTGGGATGTTGGATTTGTGCCAAAAAGGGAAATGCCTCAAAACTTTAATGACAAAAAAAAAAGCTTTTGATGTTCTCAAATCAATCTGGTCTCTTAGAAATCATTTCTATATTTTACTAAATCATTTGAGTTTTTCAGTATTTGTATTTCATTTGTGCTTTTTGTATACCGCAGTTATACAATATTTCTATGTATCTATTTTTTCACCACTTTTGGACAACAAAGGTGAATCTGATTCTGATTCTAAATCTGATCAACATTCATGTGCGTTAACAGACACGTTAATTAATGTTTCCTTATTATGTTATTGTGCTCATGTTTGACAGAGAGGAAGCGATCAGTTCAACCTTTTCATACCTGCTCATATTCACATGTGAGTCATTGATTCAGGGTTATAAAGGCCATCTACGAATGCCTTTCAGCACGGCTCCAGGTAAACTCTTACCTGTATGTACTCCCTGTTGCTGTCTTCATTGGGCGTCCATCCGTTGTCATGGTAATTGAGTCGGGCCTGCCGTGGCAACCAGTGCTCATCGTAGAAACTCGACGAGGCCGTGATCTGGTCATCTGTGATCTTTCCCGACTCCAGACCGAAAGCATTACTGCAGTGGAAAGCTACAAGAGGAGGAGGAAGAGATTTACACCAACGTTCTTGCATTTATTTTTATTTTTTATTAAATAATAATTTAAAAAAAACACAGTACTATGTTACTTACTCTCACTGACTTCCTTGTGCGTCATGTTGTATCGAGCTGAGAAGCCGTCTTTAGCCACAGCCATGTCAGTGTGGAAGGACAGAGAGAGAATCCCAGTAGATGATTGGATCTCAGGGGGCACCCTGAGCCCGCAGTATCGACCAATCAGAGGGCCCACTGTGGATCAAACAAGAGGTATTGGGTTAGCC
The DNA here is from genome assembly GCA_038501785.1 of Myoxocephalus aenaeus. Taxonomy (NCBI): domain Eukaryota; kingdom Metazoa; phylum Chordata; class Actinopteri; order Perciformes; family Cottidae; genus Myoxocephalus; species Myoxocephalus aenaeus. The sequence continues at coordinate 2,850,412 of JBAMJR010000013.1, forward strand.
ATCAGTTAAAAGGATATCTGAAATATGTCATCATATTATATATATATATATATATATATATATATATATATATATATATTTACTTATTTATAATGCAACAAGACGTTGATCTCACGCATCCAGGTGTCAAGATGATTTCATATTTTTTGCATTCCTTTAACAATCGTTGTATCCCTTAATCCTCACATTTGTTTTTCTCTATCCTTCCGCTACTTGGAAATGTCTTTTTCTTTCTGCCGTTATCTTCATCACTCCTGCCTCCGCTGACATCTGCTCATCACTCCACCCTCTCATGTCATCACCTCTCCTCCCTCCATCTATCAACTCTATCTCTGGACTGGACGTGGTTTTACAATGTGTACTATACGTGTGAGTGTGTAAATCCTACTGTCCGCTTCTCTAATACCACAACTTGTACATGTCAACACAAACAGATGAGTGTGATTTAGAGCCCTGGTGTGTGTGTGTGTGTGTGTGTGTGTGGAAGCACAGATAGTTGATTCATCCTGCTACCCCCCCCCCCCCCCCCCCCCCCCCCCCTCCTCTCTCTCTCTCTCTCGCTCTCTCTCTCTCTCGCACACAGAAATACTGTACACACACAAAGCGGCTTGTGGAGGAGGAAGGAGAAGAAAATAGCCAACAATCGATCAGTGCGATTGATTTTTTTCCCCTTCTCTTTTGGAAACGTTGGATATTTGAAACAGGGCTCTTGAGCAAATAACTGTAATAACTCTTTTCGTCTTGGTTCGTGTGGAAAAAAGAAAATCTCAAATCCACAGAGATGATCTCTAAAAATAAATGACCCATGTTTGCATAAATATCCGGGCCAATAAATAAAAAATAAAAAATTCTCCCATATTTCTGGCTTTCAGGCAAAATGGTTTCATTTCTCTTCCTCCCTCTGTGTTTATGGATTTAATTTCAGCAGCTTTTAAAATTGACAGAAGGCACATCCGTTCCTTGCCTGACCCCGGTAGATATACAGTCCTATATGTGGTAACACACACACACACAGACACACAATGATACCAATGCTTTACTAAGGATTGATGGGAAGGAGTGCACACTTTGAGTTGGCCCTGTCATTAAACACTAACACACTCATACAAACACATGGCAGAAAAAAGCAAAAAAAGCACAGACACACAAAACACCACTTCAACACATTTTATCCTTGTAAGAAACAAACATGGCCGTGCTCTTTTCCCGTTTGTCTCTCTTCTTGTCCTCTCTTCAGGCTGAGGTTGAAACAAAGTCCTTCACCTCTGAATCTCATCCTGGATATTTCCTTCCCTTTCAACCTCCTCCCACTTCATTTTACTTTGCTTCCTTTCCTTTCATCCTGATTTCCTTCTTGTAGTCTCTCTCGGAGCATAAGCCTCTCTTTTCTTCCATACCTCAGTTTTTGCCTTTCTGGTCATCTTCATTATTATTTTTTTGACTTTCAACTTTGCTTAACCTCTCTTGTCTTCTATTTAATCCCCTGAAAAGTGGCAAAGATGTCGTGGCGTTTTCCTTTTCTCCTTTAACCGCCTTAGTTTAGTATCTTTCCTCTATAGGCTATACAGTATATGTACAGCAAAGCTATTAATAAGAAGAGAATCTGCATTGTTTACTCTCCTTTGCTACTAATGCTGTTCACTCTTTGATGCCTGTATTCATAAATAAATACCTTACAAGATATGGGAATTAAGCAATTAAAAATATCTCCTATCAAGTTGTTCAATTTGTAAAACTAAATACGGCATTTGAAAATAAGTATAACACAACAAGAAATCTATGATAAAACCTAGAATAGAATTGTATAAAATATTGGAGGAAATATTTATTTTATTTTCCAAGACAAATCCTCTATTCCAGCTTCCTGAACTCCACAGATCTTCCTATTTCTCTTTTCTCACAGTGCTCTTCTGGCCTTCGTTTCTTCATCTCAACTTCTTCCTTTGCTCCAGTCTTCCCAGCAAGTGGAGGACCTTTCCCTGCCCTTCCACTGCTCCTCCTCTTCTCTCTACCTCTTCCATCCCTTGGAACTAGCTCCAAGTTCTTTGTGCCTTAGTTTTGTTCTTCTAAAGTCTTCCAGACCTTGGAGGAGCTCGACCAGAAATATCCTAGCCCTCACCTCCCCCCCCGTTTCTCCCTCCTCTCAGCAACTCCAATTTTATTTTCCCCTTGAAACTTTTTGTTGTTTCTCCACAGCAGGTGCCAACATCCTGCCTGTAAGCTTTGCTTTCATCCAACGCATAGCTCCTAAAATAGTTGCTACTCCACCTCAGTCAATAATGATGTAGGCAGGGCAGAATACGCACCATTTAAAATGTGCTCTGTGAAAGGGATTGGGCTGAATTATTATGTAACACCTTCATCGAGATCATCATCACGATCATGATCTCTAAACGCGCTTGGTTGATGGATGCCTCACCTCCCGGGAGCCCGTCCCACACTTCCAGCCAGTCGTACTTGCAGTCCCCCTCTCCGCCCGCCAGGGGGTCGTTCTCCAGGTCAAAGGTGAGGAAGTTGAGGGTCACATCCATGCTGGAGGGGACAATGATGATGAAGGAGCACTCCAGGTTGTGGGGGTATTTGTCGGGGAAGCCCGGGGACTCGATGAGACCCGTGTTACTGGTGAAGTTACGGGAACAGTCTGAGCCTGTGACGAAGAAGCAGACACAAAATGGATGTTAAGAGACATTAAAGAAGAAGAAAAACATTTATTTAAAGCAGTGTGACACCATAGACTTCATTGACCAGATAGAATAACTCAGACTCCACATTATGTACTTTAAATGCAGCTAATGTGAATGTTGGAAAACATATCCAAGATGCATTTAGGGCACAATTAGGTCTTCACTTGATTGCTAAAGTAACGGTAGTTTTATGTGGACGTGAGTCCTGTGGGTAGAGGGATGTAACCTCAAAATGACCATGGAGGGAATATGATTCATTGATATGCAGCGGATCCAGGTGTTCCGGCTAAAAAAACAACGTAACATGCATTTTGAGTAAAGCAGGCTTTTAAAGCGGTAACGCGGTATTTTATTTACACTGTGTCCTCTGTAATGACAAAGATACAGCAGAGTAAGAGCGTGAGAGCAACACTTTAGAGGACTGAGTGCCAGAAAGCCGAAGTCTGGATGTCCATAAGAGAAAAATGCATCTGCTCTTGTAAATAAAGTGCACTTTTTCAAGATGCTGCATCCCTAGTAGCAACCTGGGGAAATGCAGGGGTAACCTCAAAAGAGATATAAACAAATCAGTGTTATAAGGTAGTAACAACGGGCCCCAGTGCATGATGGGTACTCGTTATGAAGCACACACACACACACACACCATTGTATTGTCTCGTCACATGATCAAATAGACCTGATATTAGACAAAATCAACATACATATTACCAAGATATCTTCATTGCATATCTGTACATGACAAAGAAACCAAAGAAAATATGAAATCCTTCATTTAAATGCATTGTGTTGAAAGCAGGTGTATTTCCAAGCTAGCGATTTGAATCATTCAAAAGCCTGTCCGCTCTACATTCTCTGTTTACATGTATGCTCCTGAAACAAATAAAAAGACAACAAGTAATCAAACGGAGCTTGGAGAAAGCGAAAGTCACACAGAGACATTTGAAGCTGCGTTAGTGACAGAAAAATAGGAGAGAAAGACAGATGTAGAATCTGTTGACAGCATCATGGTTGGTTGCTCTCACAGTTATGAGATGCTTTATATATCATCATATGTGCACACACACACACACACAAGGATCTGGGGGGTAATCTGGGGCTCTTCATTTCTGAATGACCGTAATACCCTCTCTATTAATACTGACACACACACACACGCACACGCACACGCACACACACACACACACACACACACACACACACACACATATACATTATGGAGTGGATGTGGTCGCACCAACTGGGCCATTATTCCAGTCCACCCAGCCATGTATGACCAAACATCCAGACAGACAGACGCACACAAACACACACACACACACACACACACACACACACACACACACACACACACACACACACACACACACACACACACACACACACACACACACTGACTAAGCTTCTTATAGTAACCCATTTCTCTCCAGTCTGTTTGAGTGTCTGCTATTGTGCTTGTGTGCTTGCGTGAGTAATTGAAGATAAAGTGAATAAGAACACACTAAGAGAGAGAAAGAATGTGTGTGTGTGTGTGTGTGTGTGTGTGTGTGTGTGTGTGTGTGTGTGTGTGTGTGTGTGTGTGTGTGTGTGTGTGTCTTCTGGCACGCAAAGTGCATTTAGACACATGTGAGCGTGTCCATGTACAGTTATGGGAGTTTCTGACAAGCTGTATCCATCAGACATGTTTAAGCCCCAGTTTTCATCTGTCTCATATGACTTTAATGAATACAGCCGTCTGCATCGGCTGCTATACGGCTTTAGCTTTGTCCTCATAAATGCGACTGAAATGATCTTTTAAGGATTTTAATATTTATTTTCTTCTGATCCATATGTATTGTGCTTTAGCGTGATGTCAATAATGAACTTGGTCGACAAACTGGCAAGTTCCGCCAGAGATCTCCTTGGAAACTAGGTTGTTACACCAGGAGAGAGCTCCGCACCCGGCGGCAGCGGCTCCCCTTGTGGTCAGGAGGATAGCTGCGCCTCCCTGCTCCGCCAGTCCCCGCTGGGAGCCGGCACCGGCACGCTGCTGGAGGCCCAGGCCGTATGGCTGGAGAGGGAGAAGCAGAACCAGAACCAGGACTGAGCGGGGGGGATGAGAGGTTTGCTAACGGGACTACCACGACCGCTTTAGTCCACAGGGACCGCCACAGTCAACGAAACATGAATGATCCTCGTCGCAGCTTCAATTGGAGAAATATGGCCAAATTTAGAATTTGGTTGATTTATGGTGTAGTTGCAATTAAAGAAAATAGTTGTTTGCCAATCTATATGAATGCCTTACATCTATGTGATCGTACATTTTCCACTGCAACCTGCAGTCTATTTTTAGTGTGATGGAGATGGTCTGTTTGTCTTGATAAATCCGTTTTTGTCTGTTTGTTTTTTTGTCCCACTTTCTCCTCTGATTTGCTTGTTATCGTGACCTTCTCCCTCGTGCAATGATCTCAGATACAAGCAAACACACACTGTCTCTCGCTGGGTTCCCCTTGTGTCTGGACCCCCTGCAGAGCCAGTCGATCTGAGAGACTGTGAGTGTGTGTGTGTGTGCGCGCACGTGTGTGTGTGTGTGTGTGTGTGTGTGTGTGTGTGTGTGTGTGTGTGTGTGTGTGTGTGTGTGTGTGTGTGTGTGTGTGTGTGAACGCCTGACCAGTTCTGCTGCCTGCAGCAATTTTTCCCTTCTCATTACTTCATGTTCATGAACATTGCAAAAACACTTGTGCCCTCCTTTCTCTTTCTGTCCCTCCTCATTCTCTCTCAGAGCAACGCCTGTCTCCACCTTGTCCCTCCTCTTTATTTTTAAATTACACTAAAACCCCACAAGGAACGTATTTTAAATTTGTTTCAAAACTGCTTGTACTCTCTTCTGTAGTAAATATAAGTAGATCTGTCTTTTTTCTATGACTTTCGTTCCGCTCAACTGCTCTCCTCATTCATTTCTCCTTCCATTTTTTTTAATTGTGCATCCCCTACTTCTCTCCTTTCTTACACTCTTCTCTCCTGCTGTTCTTTTTTTCTCCCCTCATCCTATAAATCTTTTCATCTTCCTCAGCTCCATCATTCCCTTCCCTCCCACTGTCTCATTTCCTATTCTTTTCTCCTCACTTCCCATCTGTTTGAATTGGATGACTGTGAAAGAAGCACGTGTTCCACTGTGGGGTAAGGTTAGAGGAAGTGTGTGTGTGTGTGTGTGTGTGTGTGTGTGTGTGTGTGTGTGTGTGTGTGTGTGTGTGTGTGTGTGTGTGTGTGTGTGTGTGTGTGTGTGTGTGTGTGCGTGTGCGTGTGTTGCTGGGTAGATCTGGCGCTGGTGCTTATGGCTCACTGATTTCGGGGAGACAGGACAAGGTCTGTCAGTCAGTATGTGTGTGTGTGTGTGTGTGTGTGTGTGTGTGTGTGTGTGTGTGTGTGTGTGTGTGTGTGTGTGTGTGTGTGTGTGTGTGTGTGTGTGCGTGTGTGTTTGTGTGTTTGTGTGTTTGTACGGCGAGCATGCAATTTAGTCTATTTCCTATATAAATGTGTGCGGTAAGCTGCCTAAGCTGTCTTTCATACCAATGGGCTATTAGTCGGATCAAACCCACAATTATTCCCCCTTCCCTCCACCTTGCGTTAACACACACACACACACACAGACATTAGTGCACGTGTAGAGGTGACTCTACATAAACACTGACAGACACACACACACACACACATACACACCGCAGGCCCACACACAGCTCCACAGATCCTTCAAAACCACAGCTTGTTTTTTCCCAATGTTTGGTCCGATTCCCTCTCGGTGTCTTTCGAGTCGCTCGTGGTGCTGAAACTATTCCGACTTTACGGGATTTCCCTCCACGATAAACTCCCTATTCAACCAAATAAAACCACCCCTTTAGCTTTTTCAATGAAATTTGCTAAAAGCTCCAGCACAACATTACTTTGATGATGTAAATCAGGGAAATATTTTCAGATGTATTCCTGAGTTTGACACTTCCTGTCTGCCATGACCCAAACACTGTCTGTTATATTCTAATATTTAGAAACAAACCAATTTATAGAAATATTTTTCTGTAGAAATATCTGCCAAATTCATCTGCCACATTATTCCCATTATAAAATGCCCATAGTATGAGATGGCAAAGTGCAAAATATCCAATAATGTAGGCTAAGCCACAATTTTTGTCAAGATGTGGCACAATATGCTGCAGACCACAGAAATGATACCATTTATATTGCAGGCTAAGGTGTGTTGTGCATTTTGAAGTCTCTGCTGTTTGTTTTACGTTAGCTCTACTGCAGAGCACCTTTCGCTCCTCACTGGGTCAGATCTGGATCCACTTTCCTCAATGGAAGCCAAAAGGAGGGAGGAGCAAGCAATCTGATTGGTTAGACTGTGCAATAAACTGAGTTGATGGGGAGTCGGACAGAGGCAGAGAGGAAGTGCCTCAAGGTATTTGGTAGAAAGTAAACAACAGCAGTTATTGGAAGGATTGTCACGATAGCTTCCACACTACACCGCCTGAGGAGTGTGTGTGAGTGTGTGTGAGAGTTACTCACAGAAATCTGTTCACACAGTTTGCACTGTGGGGACTCATCTCTCATTTAGGTCAAAGCTGTCGAGGTAAATTGTTAATATTTAAGGTGAAGATGTGTTTTTTTGGTTAAGTTTAGGTTTCAGGCTTGGGGTTAGGCATCACGTGTGTTTAGTTAAAGGAATACTTCACACACAAAAAGACCATTTGTTTAAATGAATCACCAATTACTACTACATTAAAAATGTCCATTTTCAAACTCTCACACAACTCGTGGAGTATAATCCAAGTATAATTTAGGTTTTTCCGTCGTTTAACAATGTTTCTTTAAGAATTCAAGGTAACACCCGGGTGCGTTATCGATTCACAAATGGTCGTTTTGAGGGTGAAGCATATCTTTAAGCTTAAAATAAGTGTCCAGGGAGTGAATGCCAGTTGATGAAATGTCCTCGTAAGTGACAAAAATAGGTGGCGTGAGGTCGTGTTGGTGAGCTAACGTTCGCGTGCAGACATGCAAGCTGCCCTGCATCTGAGAGTAACCGTCCAGCCGGCATCACTGCATTCATGTGTGTGTGTGTGTGTGTGTGTGTGTGTGTGTGTGTGTGTGTGTGTGTGTGTGTGTGTGTGTCTGGAGAGTTCTGGGTCACCATAACAGCTGGGGGCACACGGCCTAGACAGTGAACGTTGATTGGTCGCCCCATTCCGGCGGCTGAGCTCCTATTGGCTGAAATTTTACTACAGTACCCATAGTGACAGAGCTGTAAACAACAAAATGTCTGGCATGTCTATGTGTTTTTGTGTTTACGTATTTTTTTAGTTTGCCTGTCTGTTATGCGGGCAGAAGTTGTTTTTCACGTGTATGTGCCAATGCATTGTATTTACAAGCTGTTTATTTGTTCTTTATGTTCTGCAAATGTCGACTGTGTAATGGACACAATGCACATGTCTGCTTCTGAGTTTTAGGTTCATGTTTTTCATGCTAGATTTGCGTTTCGGCACACGCGTGTGTGTCCGTCGAGACGGTTAATCTTTGAGGGGTACAGTAATTAGGACACCCAGAGCATGGGGGACAATCTCCTCCAGCACACACACACACACACACACACACACACACACACCATCAGTAACAGCAATGGATTGTGGCAGAGAGCCCCCCCCCCCCAAAAAATAATAGTCAGCCAGAGGGAGGGATCAAGAGGAGAAGAGCATAACCATTATCAACACTCGTAAAATGAACTCCTTGTTATAAATGTAAAGGATTCTACCAGAAAAATATATTTTTGCTTTGTTTGAAATAATTGTCAAACAGTTTGTTTCGTGTCCCAAGAAAAGGCTCCATCTCAAGTAAAAAAGAGAGACGGATCCGAAAAGGCTTCCAGTAACGATTATTATAGTAACGATTTAAGAGACAATAAAGGGGAAAAAACAAAGTAGCTGTAAAAATGAAATTTGACGATATAAAAATATAAGATAGATGTGCTAGAAAACGCTTCTGTTTCACTGCCTCTCTCTTGTTTTTCCCAAATGTTCTTTGTGTCTAGCAGACAGAAGCTGTGGAAATACACAAGAGGAGAGAATATCTGACTTCAGAACCGCACAGATCCATATGTAGACCGTTCATCATGAGGCTAAACAGTATAACACACACACCACACACACACACACACACACACACACACACACACACACACACACACACACACACACACACACATCTATTATTCCTAGTCACCCACAGAACCAGACGTTCTGCTGCACCTTCCAGGATAACAAGATCGTGTTAACAGTATGGCAACAGCTTGAATGCTCCAAATGGCTCCATTATTACTGCCAGGGAACGCCGGGCACAAAAATACACACATACATACAAACACTAAGTTACACAAACAGACAAAGTAGAGGAAGTCCAGTAAATGCTAATGTCTGATTTATCAATCGAAGCAGCTGTCCTTACAACCTGAGATCCTGTCTGTATGTACTTGATGGTTAACGAGGTCGGATTCCTTCCAAGTAGAGTCGTTTCGGCTCATGCCCCAAAACAACATTTGTTCACATTCACGTGACAAAGACCTCTAGTGGCCTCTAGCAGAAGTGGACGGCTCAACAAAATGGTGGACTTTTAACACAGGCGACCGCGGTTCATTTTCAATTTCATACCAATAATCAATGTGTTTTTTTGTTTGTTTTTAACATTGACCACAATTATCAAAGTCTGTTCCCTCAGATTAAGTATGCATTTGAACCCAAACCATCTTTCCTTAAATCTAACCAAGTCATGTTTGTGTCTATACCTATAGCTAACCTTAATCAGGGCGTTAAAAGCTGATTTATTTTTCAGCAGGGAACCAATTATGTCATCATGCCAATAGCAGCGTTGCGTTCATGTTTCAATCTCAATTGAAGGATTGCGTGCTCTTTTCAAAACACATTTAAAAAAAAGAAAATCAAAGATGTTTTGCTTCGTTTCTAACAACGTTTTTTACTCTTTTCATGAACAGCAGTAGTGTACTATTGTGAACCGAACGTTTGCGATGAATTACAAACTACTGTAAACGTAGAAACGTCATCTAAATGCTTCCCATGAAACTGCAGTAATACTGTTTCATCTTTTATTCACGGTATGTTGGAGATGTCATACATCTAAAATCAATTAATTGATTCACAAATGTCTCTCTGTCTCTCTCGGGTGCGAGGGTGTGAACACTGACACCCTTGTTGTGTTCAAGTCCATCAGGTGGACTGTGTCAAGTACAAAAGAAACACACACACACACACACACACACACACACAATCCCAACAGACTGGTGCCAGAGTGAGAAACACCGACAACCGCACGTGTTGTGTTAGTAACCTCAGCCCTCTGTGTGTGTGTGTGTGTGTGTGTGTGTGTGTGTGTGTGTGTGTGTGTGTGTGTGTGTGTGTGTGTGTGTGTGTGTGTGTGTGTGTGTGTGTGTGTGTATGCCTGTGTGTCCGTGTGTGTGCGTCTCAGGGGAACAGGGCTCAGGACTCAATTAAGAGGGTATGTGTGGAATGCTTTCAGGGGGAACGGGACAAGATGGCTGTGGGGCCGACACTATGCGCCCCTCTGTCTCACTCGCCCTTGATCTCAATTGGTCTCACTTTGGCTGACCCATGGCAGCGTGAAGGGGAGCGATGTCAAGCTCACACACACACACACACACACACAGACACACAAAGTGCCATGAAGGGGAGAGATGTCTCGCCTGGACAGTCTAAAGGGCTCTCAAGGGTCCTCTGCTGTGTCTCTCGTCTCTTTCTCTCCGTCTCCCATGACACCAGTGAGATAAACGAGCCCTGGCCACCTAATGAAGCATGAGGAGTCCTCCATGAGTAGCTTGTAAAACAGTTACTAATGGCCTTTTTGTGAAGGTGCAATTTAAAAGGTGCTTATAAAATCCTGTTCACTTTTAATGAAATGTAAACAGACAACTTTTCAACTCCCCCATCACCCAGAGTTTCCAAGTTTTACTTTTGATGACGCTGCTTTCGCAAAGATATTATTACCACTTTTGGTTTCCCTCAGAGCTTAGCAACTGCAACATCATTGGACACACTTTCATTTTGTTTCTCCACAGTGACTTCCAGTTGTTCCACCATCTGCCATTTCCGTTTTCTTGGGGTAGTAACCGCAAAGAGCTTACATTGATACACTTTGGTAGCTGGGCATAGCTACCGATAGCTATGTGGAAACAAGGACGCTAGCCTCTTCCTGTTTTGGTTGATGCAACCAATAGGCTTAATTCTCTTGGGAACCGGTGGCAGGCAGAGTTGCAAAGTGAAAGCGAGGCTCATACTGCTCAACAATGTCTGCTCCTAATGAGGTTAGCATAGATGCTACAACAGCATCAGCTGTATCAGAACTGGAAGAGGGTTCTTCATTAACAGAAGAGCAAAGAGCGACACTGATGGCATTTCTCGATGGAGAAGATGTCTTTGCTCGTCTTCAAACTGACTTCAGCAAGTGTTTAAATGACAGAAGGTTCATCCAATTATCTGCCAAGTATTTTTTTTTATTTTTTAAATGGCCTGGACCCTTCGAGTTTCCAATGGCGCCTTCTCAGATGGTTCTGTGTAACAAACCTCCTGGCATGTCAGGTTAACACTTATAGGGAACCAACTTAAACTACCATGGTGTCATTATTCTACAGCCATTACATTTTGCAAAAGTAAAAGAAGAAACAACGTTTCTATTGGCACTTTAAGTCTGTCCATGAGTTGGGGTCATTTACAGGGATAATATCCCTCTTGGATTATTAAAATATAGACTTTAGGTAGAGTATTACTATGCAAAGGGAAAACTTTTCCAAGCCACATTACAATGCCACAAGCTGGGGCATGACGATCACCTTGTCTGTATCGAAAGTAATGTTATTTACAAGTACAAGTAAAAGACAAAAAACAAACAAAAAACTTACCGGTTTTGAAGATTTCGTAGCGCAGTGAAAAGCCCGCCCCCTGGTGGGCGTAGTCCGAGACAAACTTGATGTGGAGTGAGGGTCCGGACGATATGATTGGTGCGGGGGCGATGTTGCTGCAGTGCTTCCCCAGTAGGTCGGCCGTCTCCGAGTTCCCATCGTGGATCTCAATATAGTCATACCTGCAGAAGACAAACAAATACCATTGAATGAGATTTCCAGCACGTCTAAACAGTGAATGCAAATATCATTTTCAGTGAAATGCTATAACACAGGCGCATTAATAACCTACGGTGCTAAATATCTACTATGCTTGACGTACATTTAATTCATGCGCTGATGAAGTGTTTCGTGGAGGAGCGGAGACGAGACTTTAATTTCAGGAGGAGGAAATTGTCAAATCTTTTCAAGCTGCTTTGCCTCTGATGTTATTAGTTTTTTGTTCTTTATTAGTTTTTTCATCTGGCAGGCAGATCACATTTGTTTTGGCAACAAAACGGAAGCAATGAGCAATTTTTTTTGCATTCATCAGTGGCTTGAAGGACTTCTGAAAACGCAGTTGCTATCAGCAGAAGCATCGGGCGTCATTACAATTCAAATGAATGCAGCAGTGAAGACATTGGCAGTTCACAGATGGCGGAGGAAGAAAAGAACCACCTGAATGAGGCAACATAGAAAGAGAGACCGCTTCAAAAATTCAATAAGTGCACTGTAATCGAGTGATTATATACCCCAACTGCTCCGGGCTTCACGGTCTACAGAACCACCATTTTATGGATTATAACTATATTATAATACACACAAAAGGAGAGTGTGAATGTAAGATGGCGCATGCAGAACCAGTGGTGTCACATGTGTGCTGAACTTTAGAAATCTGTAAGAAAACCCATTCCCAATCTCACACAACAAACGCTTCTAATTTTCTAAAAGTCAATTTGAAGTTTCATGATCTTGAAGCAAAGCGATGAAACACTTTAAGAAGAAATGAAAGGTAAACAAGTCTTGCATTGAGCACAAAAGTGAGCCTCACTGCGTTTTGCTCTATGTCACACGAGGGCCAAAGTCAGAGTGTGAGAGCTTGTTGAACTACGGATGCACCCTATCTACAGCCTTTGATGCTAGAAAAGGATTAACCTGGAACAAATTATTCTAGTTTACATCTTTGCCCAGGTCTAATTTAATAATGTTTGTAGCTCGGCCTCGGGGCACTCAGTTATCAGAGAAATTCCCATTTTCCACTTTTTACAGTGGATTTAGGTCACTTCAGCATTTACCCGGTTCTTCTTTCCTTGGAAATATCTCACACTTCATGCAGACTTTTATACTGAAATATAACTAATTATGTTGGGACTGAATGAAGGAATATGATTTACATGGACTCTTCAGGACACAAAGACTAAACACAGGTTTATGGGAATATTATTGTAATTGAAGGAACAGTCACATCATCAAGTGCTGCGACTTGTTTATTGTTCTTTTCATACATCGGCTATGATTCAAATTGGAATTTCTCTAAAACTACAGACAGAAAAGCAGAACGACTGCATGTGACTCATTTATCTATGAGGGGAACGTTCTGAATCTATTTGTATTCCCATTTCTTTCATGTTTTCTGACCACACATGTTAGGACCTGTCTCCGGACCCACAGCAGGAGTGTTGCCTCCGTGTCTGGATACCAAACGCACACCTGCCCGGCTCTGAAATAGCTTCCTGGAAAGAAATTCCTTGAGCAACCTGACATGAAAGAAGACATACAGTTTGACTCTGAGTTGAGTGACTTACATTTCAATTAGGATTTCTCTTATGGCTGGACTCTATTTGCACATATTCGTCCATCATATCGATCCATTCTGACCACAGGGCCTCTAATTGCTCTCATATTGAGCGTTCTACATTTCTCTAAAGTAATCAAATGAACGTGCCTCAACCCTAAGGAACACAAAGTATCTTGTCTTTCCCATACAGTTTAAGAGATATGCTTTAAGTACAACATTATTGACTTTTATAAAATACCATAAACCAGCAACAAAAGGACAGTGACTCAACAGATGAATGCAAATTCCTTGTACCATAAAATGTTAGTACTACTACTACTACTGCTACTACTACTACTACTGCTACTACTGCTACTGCAACTACTACTACTACTACTACTACTATTTCAGTGGCTTAACTTAACTTGTAGGAACTAGCTTTTTGACCCAAAATGGGAGGTAAATCACCTTAATGTGAATATCATTTGTGTGTGTGTGTGTGTGTGTGTGTGTGTGTGTGTGTGTGTGTGTGTGTGTGTGTGTGTGTGTGTGTGTGTGTGTTTCTGACAGGTGAGTAAGCTCCTGACATAATGCGGGTCAAACACCTCCCACTCTCACATCATGCTTTGTGTCTGCTTTGCGTGGAACTATAACACCACAGTCATGACGCAAGCTGTCACTGCACTGTGAGCATGTGTGTGTGTGTGTGTGTGTGTGTGTGTGTGTGTGTGTGTGTGTGTGTGTGTGTGTGTGTGTGTGTGAGTGTGTGTGTGTGCCTGCATACGTGTGTATGTGTCGCAGCTCCTGTCATATTTTCCCAAGAGAACGCCTCATCCCGGCGACAGTTTCCTCCTCCTCTTTTGTGAAATGACAACTTTGTTTAACGGCTACTCGTGTATCCTGACAAGATCTCCTTTCTTTCCTCCTCCTGGCTCACTCTTCCCCTAATTATTTTTCAGTGTTTTACTTTTCAGCGCTGTCTTTTTCCCAATCATTCTTTGACTTCTTCCTTTTCTCTCTCTCTGTCCTCTTTTCCCTTCGAGCTTTCTCTTATGTGCTGTCAGACGCACAACCAGTGGCAAAGAGCCAACGTGTGGGTGAGAGGAGGAAGAGATTGGGGAGAGAGAGGATGTTAGAATTTGTGAATATTTGAATTTAAAACTTCCCTTTATTAACAAACCTGAGAGGATAGATGGGTGGGTGGATGGAAAGATGGATAGATCGACTGATGAATTTGACAGTTAATCTATCAATCTATCTATAGTTATTGAGCAGACTCATATAATCATTTTCCACACTAAAACGTTTTTTAGGACAGTTTTCTCCACACCGGCTGTTGAGGAAAGCTCTATTTTGGGGTGTGGCAAAACTAAGAGAAACAGATTTCAAACTCGGCCGGCACAGTGTGGACTTGGTCAGAGAGAGAACATGACACTGCATTCACCCTGCCAACTCCTCCCCTCGGACAGACAGAGACAGGTGTCCCCTCCATCCCTTCCTCCCTCCCTACAGCCTGAAAGACACACACAACCCCATCTAAATCAGCACACAAACACACACACACACTTTCGGTCTCACACATAAACACACTGGTTCACACACAGAGCCTGTGGCCGTGCGCTCAGATGGATCTGCAGAGGGGTTTGAGGTTTCCTACAATCTGTCTGTGTGTAGGAGGGACACAGCTTCTAACAAACTGTTTAATCCCATCACCATCTCTCTCTCTCTTTCTCTCTCTCCTCTCCCCCAACATATTTCGCTGCAGACAATCAGAGATTTTTCTCAGACTTGCCATAGGGAATGACAAGAAGTTCATTTCTCCCACCCGTTACACAAAATTCTCTTGTTGACAAGCAGTTGTACAAGCTGCTTGTTTCTTGCTTAAAATGCCTAACATGGGCGGTTACAGCTCGGCAAGCATTTGTGATGGATTGCAAGCACAGATTGAGGAAGTGGATTTAAAGCTTAATAAAACGTCATGACATCATGATTCAGGTGTCTTGTGTGTGTCTGTATGTGTGTGTTTTGGGGGTAGGGCTGTTTCGTGAGCGAGAGAGCTCTCCAAGGCCCGTCTGACGTGAACCAAAGAAAAGGTTCCACCCCTCCTCCCTCCTACTCCTCCCTTCTGCTCGGTCTTAATTGCTTTTCACACGTTCTCTCTCTCTCTCCCTCTCTCTCTTTCTGTAGGTCGGGAGTTGTCTTCTTACACCTGCACATTTCTTTCAAACATCAGGGGTGCCAGAGCGTCTGCAGACACAGACAGACACACACAGACACACTAATAAGAGCTGACAGCAGGCCAGACTTGTAGTAATGTGTGGCAGTGTTTTCTCGCTGGTGAGAAAAAGGGAATGAAAGTCCCTTAAAAACATCATAAATTGTGAATTGGTCAAAATGTATTGTTTGTTGTTTCGTTGTCTTACTTTCCTAAATGCTTGTGAAGCAAATACAGGGAAGGTCCAAGCACACTTTGAACTGAACTGATTAAACTGAAGTTGTTTGACTAACTAAGAGCACACTGTGAAGTTAATTATGAAATTAACTGCCGTTTAAGAGAGTCACTGGAATTTGAAATGAATGTTTCTACAAAACTATTAATGGGTTTCATTTTTTTTCTGACAAATGAGGGAAGACATTTGCTTTATTACGTTTTCATTAGGGGTCAGGGTTAGTGTTCGGTGGTGTGTGTGATTGTGTGCGTCCGCTTTTGTCCGCGGTTAATCTCGCATTCGACTGCAGCAAACCGCACAATATTTTGGGTGGCCGGGTTATGGCTGCGTGCTCAAAGACCTCTCGTGGTTGTGGTGGCTCACACTTCAGAACACCTTTTATTACCCGTGTGATACTGCCATTGACTGCCTGCTTACTCTTAACTGTCTGAGTGCATCGCCGAACCCCAGCCGCTTTTTTGGGCGGCTTGTTTGGCTAATTGCTAGCGGCTAACGGAGCTACAAGTGCAAACACTGCTGTACCTCTCAGCCGCTGCAGACACACCTGGTGGAAATCTGCACTCTGCTGAGTGCACCTTTCTAGTTTTTATATGTTTAGTAGTTGTTGTTTTCTTCGACTTTGCCATCTGCTCATGCACATTTCGCTGAAAGAGATGTAAACGTGAGTAGATTCATACACACCCTCTTTCCTTCTCCAGCCATGTGGATGACGCATAGATTTATTTTAAGGCGGTTAGTAAAGCTGGGCTGTTGGGCTCTCTGTCAGGACAAGAACAGTCAGAGAAGACTCGGCTGAATCCGCCACCTTCAGCCGAGTCTTCTCTGACTCTTCAAAGACGCTTCCAGCGGTGCTGTTAATTCCCATAAGGCACGACACGGGCTCTAGTTCAGCAGCGGCTACTGATGTTTCTCACAAAGCTCCTATTATTCTCCTATACATCCCTGGAGACAAGAACACTAACACTCACACATTCATAAGTAACCCGTTTACAGTATTTGAAACACAGAGCCTGAAAGAGAATTCAAAATGTTCACAGACGGCGCTTAAACACCAAATCCAAGCTAAGGCAGCCTCTTGCATATTAATATTGCATTTTGAATTAGGAGTCCATACAGCCATCATAGCTATTGTCTCAGACTAAAAATTGGTTTGTTCTAATCCACTATTTTCATTAGCACCAAATTGAATCCACAGTAAGTGAGTCATTGTAAAATGTTGTCCTTGCATGGACCTGTGTGGGGGCCCAGAACCACTCAAATGTTGTGTTTTAATTTGCTATGCGTTAGTTCACGTTTATGAGTACATGACCCACACGCTCACCCTCTGTATAGAGAATATATCTCATATTTCATATACCTGTGTAGGAAGAGCAGCCGTAGTCAGTATGTCACTGGAGCAGTTAATAGAGAGTGACTGACTTCACTGTTATCAAGTAATAGGCCTATTACTGCAGAGAGATGGACAGTGTGTGTGTGTGTGTGTGTGTGTGTGTGTGTGTGTGTGTGTGTGTGTGTGTGTGTGTGTGTGTGTGTGTGTGTGTGTGTGTGTGTGTGTGTGTGTGTGTCCAGCAGTAGTCTCCAGGACAACCAATCGATTCCTCATTATGGCTTTACACACATTGATCAGGGTCACACACACACACACACACACACACACACACACACACACACACACACACACACACACACACAGTCATTACAGTAACAGACATTGATCAGGCAGACCTTCAGGGCCTCAGGGAGTGTCTGTAAATCAGACTACTGATATTATCATCATTACATGAGTGAGTGAGTGAGTGTGTGTCTGTGTGTGTGAGAGAGTGAATATCCTAAAATCCACTTTGGAGCCCAACAATTCTTCACATTTCTAACCTTTTTCTGTGACCCCAGGTTTTCGTCAAAGTCACTCTCTATTTGCGATGTAGTGTACATGACATGGACATCCCAGAATGCAATGCACTGCATTTTATTGATGGGAAGGTTGCCGCTGTGCAACGCAAAATCATAATGATTAGTAAGGGTCAGATTTTGGACCCAGGTCTCCTCATAAACGGGGAGAGGTGTTGACTGCACTGGACAAGTTTTAAGCGGCTTCCTTTTTTTCTGACTTCCAATGGCGTGTAGTTCACTCGGAGTGTGTTTTTGAAGAAACAAACTGCGCCTCAAGTTGACTAAAGCTCACACATCAAAGCCGCTGTATTGGAAGAACTCAAAGTGCCTGCAGTGCTGGACTTAACCATCCACCACAAACATGAAGGAAAGCCTAATACCGCATGCTGCTGACCAGTCAGAGCTACTAAATCTCACAGACAGTAATTACCACCGCATAGGCATGCGCTTGAAGTGAACTTTAACATTTGTAGTTTCATTTGTTTGAGTTATTGATTGCCTGAAGGAAATTCTTGCTGAAAGTTATCACGCGGCGCTCGCTGGCACACAAATGATGTTATCTCTGATTTATGTGTCATAACATCAGCGAGACGCCTCTCGCTGCAACAAATGAGGCGATGTGATCGCGATCACGACTGTATAAAGGCACGGTTTGCATCCCCGCTCAGGCGACTAAAGGGAATTTTGATTTATCATGAACCTAAACTGTGTTGTACGGCGCATCTGGGCCCGAAGGTGTTCTCCTTCCTCCTCCCTCTGCAGCTTTCTAATAACATTGTCTCTCAGCGTTGTGCTCGGGATGCTCGTCTGGACGCGTGGCTCGCCTGCTGCTGGAGTCGCTGTGATGTTAATTCAAACATGCAGGCAGCTGCTAAATGCCCACAGCTGGTAACCGAACATCCACTGTCACACCAAATGCTGTTCCTCTCTCTGTCATAGTCTCTTCATCTCTGCCCCCGACCTTCTCTCGTTTCCCCTTCCGCCCCGAGGCCAGTGTCACATCACATCACTCCACCTTCTGCTCTCCTCCTGGCCATGAAGCAAGGACTTCCACCTTCCAGCCGGGTGTGTCTACACGTGTGCGTATGATCAAATAGTCCAAGATTTTTTATCACAATGCATGTCCTTTACATGCTTTACAGGGTTCGCAGACTTGCGCAGAGGCGGTTTACTGAGAGGCGACGATTGAAAAAGAAAGGAGACGATGAAAAGAAAGGAGGAGAGAAGAGAGAGAAGAGTTGAGGACAGAAAATAGATCTAGCATGAAGTTAAATGATTGATTGAGGCAGAGTAGAAAGACAAGGTCTAAATCATTAGTGAAACCATTATCGTTGACTGCAGCTTCTCTGTCATATAAATCACTTCTTAACTCACTGCTTTACTCCACACTTATTGTGTGAGCCACATAGCCGTGAAACTGCCTACGTGCCTGTCTGCTTGTTGTGCTTTCATGAGTTTATTTGAGAGCCCCAAAATGATTGCACCTCTCTGTGTTTGTGCATTTGTGTGCATGTGTGTGTTGATATTACAGAGAGCGTCTGACTTGTGTGTGATATGAGGTAAAGGAAGAGGGGAGAGGGTGGAGCGTGAGGAGAGGATGAGAATAAGAGAGAGACATATAGAAAGGGGATTTAAGTGATGGATAGACAGAGGCTGGAGGATAAAAGAGGATGAAGACAGATATATGCTGAGGAAAGAAAAGTCTATGAATGATAAAGAGAGAAGAATATGTGCATTTTTAAAGCGGGAGACAAAGGGAGGAGAGGGAGATGAGGAAATAAGAGAGGACGGGAGACAGAGTGTGGCATTTGGCTCTCTGCCTGCATGTGTTTTCTCATATGCAAAGCTGAATAATGAAAAGATTGGCACGCTGCGAGAGGATGGAGGTGAGGAGGAGCGAAGAAGGGAAGGGAAGGAAAGAAGGGGAGACATTAGATGGAAGAGATTGAAGAAGAGGAAGACAGGAGGAGTTGAGAGGTGATGAAGAAACAAGCGTGCAGGGAGGCAGAGGGGAAAAGGAGGTGGGAGAGAGCAAAGCACAAGAGGGGATGAAAGATGATAGATGGGGTCCATTGGGCAGTAGTGAGGGGGCGGGAGAGGTGAGGAAGGGTGAGATGAATGGAGGGGAGAGGAGAGGAGAGGAGAGGAGAGGAGAGGAGAGGAGAGAGCCTGGAGGAAAGAGGAGAGGAGGTAGCTGTCAGGATGATTTGAGCCTGCCCTCAACGGACCCTGACGCTGCACTTTTCCCTTAGCAGCTGTGTGTGTGTGTGTGTGTGTGTGTGTGTGTGTGTGTGTGTGTGTGTGTGTGTGTGTGTGTGTGTGTGTGTGTGTGTGCGCATGTTCTTTTTCAAACACTCCAAATAGAGATCTTGCTTTCGGAGACAGAGCAGTGCAGTGAGCTAAGAGGAAAATGTGAAGCAGACAACGAACTACTGCTGCAAAAGGCTACGGAGTGTAAAGAAGAAGAAAAGGATTTTGTAGCAGTTCTTTTGACCTTAACTATCTTGGCAGTTGCCACGTGGACAAGATGAATCTGCATCATACATAATTTAGGCTTTACTCTATTCTAAATTTTAAATAAAGTGTCTTTTCCCTCCAATACATTCTTAAAAAACTCAAACTAGAATTGGACTTGTTGCTGTGCAGAGACTTAAAATGTTGATGTCTGAGTTTCATTTCCAGGGTTAAAGAAATACTTTTCTGTTTAAAAAAAAGAAATACAGTTATTTGCTTTCTTGCCAAGACTTAGAGGAGAGGATCGATACCATTCTGAGACATGAGAGTGTATCAATCTCCGCATCTAACTCTTGGCAAGAAAGCAAATAAGCATATTTCCCCAAATATCAAACTATTCCTTCAAGTTGCTGACTACACCTAAAAGTGAATGTGATCGTGGTCGACAATAACTGCCGAAAGGAGTTGTGAGGGACTTTTCCAGTGTCAGCACAAACTCTGTGATTCTCTGAAGTTGGAGGCTAAGGTGCGCTAACTAATAAAAGTCACACCAGACACACAGCTCTGTTAGATTCAATAAGGTAGACGTTTCTTTGAATACTTGCAGACCTTAGAGCTTTTATCAACTGTTACTGCAAATGAAAAAGTATGGTTGTGAACTGCATAGTCTCCTGTGGCTGTGTACCAGTCCTTCATGTGGTTTTGATCTAGACAAACAGCACGGCTGCAGTTGTCGGGCGATGACTGAAACCTGTTTCCAGTGATGGACTAATGTGCTACCGTGGTGCCTGTCATGTGAAGGGAAAAGGGAAGTCATGGTGGGTCATGATTGACCGCGGCTTTACTGATCTCAGCCGGGGCACAGGCTTCCTTTTCATCCCTCTCGCTCCCTCCGGCTGCCTCGTCGCACTTAAATTGCTACTGTATATGAATCCTAATGAAAACATCTCTCTCCGTCCGACCACCTCGACATCGATTTTTGCCCGCAGAGTCGGCAGAGTGCTTGACAAAATGTGATACGTTATAGATTACAGATTACCATCTTAAATTGCAATCAGGACCATAATAGATTAAATTGCTTCAACGTAGTGACATCTTGAAAAGAAAAGAAAAAAACACCCCTGGCTGGCCGGGGCGTGCAGATTCATAACAGCACTGTTTTTGTCTGTGTGTGATGAATGACGGCTGCAACCATATCATGAGTTTTTAATATGTGATGCACATATTGCCTCTTCATAATGTCGTCTTTGTCTACAATCACAGTTGACTCCTTGGTCTCAACAAGATGCGTGTGTGTGTGTGTGTGTGTGTGTGTGTGTGTGTGTGTGTGTGTGTGTGTGTGTGTGTGTGTGTGTGTGTGTGTGTTCTCCTCTCCATAAACTGAGGATTAACAGCCGTTTTCTATCGCCCGAAGCTGGAGAAACATATTGATAATGTTCATATTAAATGAATCTGAACTTGACATTGAGACAGCAACACTGTGTCGGGGGTTGTTGCTGACGAATCACGGACGGGGTGACCACGTACGCCGCCCCCGTCGCAGACACACACACACACACACACACACGCACCCTCTGCTCCTTCTCCTTGGCCTCTTTGCCCTCTGAACCTAACAGCTCAATTTCAGCCTACCACGGACACACACACTCCAGGCGTTGGGCCCCCATAGACTTAAATAGCTCTGCGCTGTAGGACACTTGTAAATAACGGCCTATTAGAGTTGAGTTGTTACCACCAACACGGCAAATATCTCTCTCCTACTGGCGTGGTTTGACAATTACTTCTCAGAGAATCTAACTTGAACTAAGAAAAACCCACAAACGCACACATACTGTATGTGTGGAGCGTAATAAATAAATCAGAGACTATTGTTTCTGGCAGCCGAGCCAGATTTCCTCCTCCTTGGAGACAAGTGGACTTTTAAATGGATGGGGAAAGTAAGACAAGGGGGTAGAGAGAGAGAGAGAGAGAGAGAGAGAGAGAGAGAGAGAGAGAGAGAGAGAGAGAGAGCGCATCTACTAAAGCTGATCCAAGGATAAGAACTGCAGAGTAAAACTGAAAAATGACGAGGACAGGGAGACAGAGAAGCATGTTTTTCATTTCCACAGCACAGTGCGAAAGTAAAGTAAAACAGAGCAGAGCACAGCGGGGCCTTCTCAACCTTTCAGCTTCTCAACAAACAGCCAGCCAGTGAAATATTGATGCTTCAATTCCAACAAAGAAATGTCTGAATGATTTTGGTACATCTGAGTGGGGAAATTCACCCATCTATAATTGATACAGCTAACTGGACGGGGGAAAGCAGCACCGGAACAGAGAAATAACCGGAGAGGGGGGTAAAGTGTAAGTGTGTAAGCGTGAGTGTGTGTGTGTGTGTGTGTGTCTCTGCCCTCTTGCCTGTGTCAGTGGGTTTGTATGTGGCTCTTTACGTTCATAGTACCCATTAGATTCCTGAGAGACAGTGGTCTCGTTTCTAGGCTACCATGTGTGGGACGCATTCATACACGTCATGGCGGTCTTACAGAGACGAGAAGAGGCCAGCAGTTTCATTTAAGGCAAAAGACAGATGATTTAGACGTTTTTGTGTTTTGTGTGCCGGCCTATGTCTTCCACTGAGATAACTAGGAGCTTCCCCCGTCTCAGCATCTTCCCACATTTTCTTAAAATTAAAAAATGTCCTTCTGCACTGCAGTTGTTGATAAACTAATTGGTTTTGCTATATAAATGTTAGACTTGTAATCATATTGTTGTACTTGTGGTATAATTGGCAATTTAGAAGCTGCAGCCGTGGCCGTGTCTGGAAAATGGATCACATTTTAGATTCTTTACACTTTTATAATGTGTTAACTTTCATATTACTTGGAACAGGGCTGGATCAGAAACTATTGCACATGTTGCCTCAAAAAGCCCAGTGAGACCGTTTTTAATGTTTGAATTTTTCTTTCATATTCTTTAATGTACCTTTACTATGATCACTCCTTCAGTAAGCTTAAATAGGATTCCCTTCTGCCTGCATTTCCCATGATTTCCCAGCATGCCTGTTTTTCTTGATGTCTGTGCGCTGTATTCTCATTGCATTCTGCAGAACTGCCGGCCGTTCTTTCAGCTTTACCGTGAAACCGAAGCCAAACAGCCCGAAAACATTGATGGACACCAAATCCCCTAATCTGTGTTAATTCTTCTAAAGTGTGAAAACTATCCTGGAACAGTAAATGTGTTGTGATTAGACTTTGATAATTAGAGACAGGGGGCCAAGGGAG
Organism: Myoxocephalus aenaeus; assembly: GCA_038501785.1. Classification (NCBI taxonomy): domain Eukaryota; kingdom Metazoa; phylum Chordata; class Actinopteri; order Perciformes; family Cottidae; genus Myoxocephalus; species Myoxocephalus aenaeus. Next base: position 2,873,853 of record JBAMJR010000013.1, read on the forward strand.
ATCCCAGAGTGACTATTATGGGATGGGTAAAGCCAGAGAAACAGGAGGAGAGTGGGCTGAAGTTCACCGAACACCCCAACTCTCACACAGAGACAGGCTGGTGGAGGCAGAAGATCCAAAGAGACAGCAAGAGAAGTTTGTAGTAAAGATTCCTAATATAACCTCTCTTTTTTAAAACTTTTTCCCCCTCCATATCCGTTAGTTTGCTGCCCATCCCATGGCTTTAAAATCCACCTATCTATCCATGGACCTTGCCAACCACCCACCCACCCATCCATCCATCCATCCATCCTGTCTTTACCTGCAGTCCAGTTTCTCGATCTCAAAGTGTGGGTTGAAGTTGAGGACAATGCGTTGTGAGGGCTCAGGTGCTGTGATGACCCAGTGACAGTTCTGGTGAGGTGGGTACTCCAGCGGGTAGCCGGTGGTGGTGATGTAGTCGGGTTTGCTGGCATCTAAAAGGCCACCGCATGGCTCAGGCGCTGGATGGAGAGAGAGAGAGAGAGAGAGAGAGAGAGAGAGAGACAGGAAGATCGAAATCATTATCACAGTCTCACACAAAAGTCAAGTGAAAGCAGAAACATGTTTATGTTCTGTGCACTATTTCACCTTGTGTAACATGGAAGTCTCGTTGTACGATACTGAAAGCACTGAACGGCTTAATGAAAGTATGCTCAACATGTTTCCACTGGTTAAAACACATCAGACACAGGTTATCGATTTGTTTTTCACCAAAGTGATAAAATCAGCTAAGACGAACGGATGGGAGAATAAAAGGGCAGACTTTTGAGGGAACTATATGGAGGCGAAGAAATAAATTACTATCGAAAGACAGAATATTGTATTGCAAAAAGAGATGCCATAGAAAGACCGATCAGATAAACCTCCAATAACAACATGCAACAATAATCCCAGCAGCAGTAAGTGTAGAATACCATTGGGGTCAATGCTTTTGCTTATCACGACGGACCAGAACAAGTCAACATTCTCCACAAACTCTTTCAAATGATTTTCTTTTCTCACACATTTGTTCATTAAAGAGGATTTCACACTTGGGGAAATGTTCAACGCTGATAAAATGCAGATAACAGTTGTGTTTGCAGAGACAGGATATGAGGAACAAAGGGGAGTGTTGTCTATGTGGATGTAGTTGCGAAAGGTCAACTCGGCATCTTCGACGTACAAAGAGTCCATTCTGACCCATGAAGTCTGACACACTGACACACTGACACACACACACACAGACACACAGTGAGCGGGTCCTCCAGATGCCACAGCTACTGTCACAGAGCGGATCCACTTGTCAGCGGTCATAAGTCTGCGTGGTGTCACAAACAATGCCACTCATTCACTGCCGCAGATGTACCCCGACATAGACGGGGGAACTCATATATATCAGTGACACCCGACGGCATAACACACACACACACACACACACACACACACACAACTCTACTGTATTACATCTATAGCATCTATTGTACACCATGCTGGCTGCCCTGTTTGATTGACTGCAGACTTTGAACATGAGCTGAACTTCGTCATTGTTTAACATCTGCAAAAACTCAAGTTAAATCATCATGGTGGATGCCATTTTTGTTAAGTACAAGCCCTTCCAATATAATGGCACAGCATGAGCCGCCATCTGCCAGAAGGCCCTCAAGAGCCAAGGTTGTTAGTATCCTCAAAAATCCCTGCCCCAATCTAATATAATATAAGTAATAATATAATGCCATCCGGTGTTTACGGACGAATTACTTATTTTAGACATATCTCAAGTGTAGTTTTGGTAAAGGGAGAAAACTAAAAACACATGTGTTGTGGTATTTCCTTTGTTCAGGAGAACATTAATTTGATTTGATTTACAAAAACTGAAAACTGTACGTTTTTATTATTAGTATCGTTCCACCTTGATTTTCCAACTGAGAAAAAGAAAATCTCTTTCTTGAGGGAGTCCTGGACAAGACGGCGGCATTAAACATGATTAAATCAAACAGAAAATGACGTCAGTGGTCAAATAGTCCATAATAATAATAATCCTGTTTTATAAACCAATATTGTGAAAATAATAAACATTTTATGTGTAGCTCAAACCAAGATGACACATTAAAAGCACTTTCACCAAAGGTCTCGAGGAATGACGTACATTAATCAACCGCATGGCCCGGAGGTTGCGGCTACTCATAGTGTGAGGAGTCAAATATTTTTGGGCTAATGATGTGCCAGGTTATACTAATAAAAATAGCTATGAACGTCAGCCGCTTGCTGGGAAGAATTTGTCCGGTGAGCAACCCCTTTAGATCATTTCCTGTTGACAAGAGGAAGAAGCAAACACACAAGACGGGTCTGTATGATGGTTTCAATCAGGGCTAAATGTCCCTCATCCGAACACAGAGAGAAACGGCGTGTAACTTCTCGCTCTGTGCCGCCGCCTAGCCCGCTGTGCTATATGACGTTATATTTATTGCCACTGTGCTGAGTGGGGTGACATAGCCAAGTCAAACTACTCAGCAGAACACCACATATTTTAACACTATAAATAGACCGGCTACTGTAAACCTACTCCGAGAGGAGTCACACACGCAAACATTAACACACACACTGCATAAACACTTTATCAGACACCGCATTCTAAACAAATTAAAAACAAGCATCTAAAATCCCTTCTTTTCTTTTTTTTTATTATCATTGCTGCTTACATGCCCACCGACTGACACATACACACTCAAGAGCCAGGAAGGGAGGATTAGAGTGGAGGTCAATACACATACACAAAGTGATTGACACTTTGGCATCTATATCTGGTGTCTACCTCACGCTGCCTGCAAGTAATTCATGATCGCCCCTCTGTATCGCTCTGCCTCTGCCCGCCTCTCCCTCCTCCGTCCTGCTGTGAGCCAACTAGTCGTGTCTATCTCCTGCTATCTGGTTCCAGTCTCCCTGGTGACATACAGTAATACAGGAGTAGAGTTACACGGCCTATGTAACCCGGCCAGACGCATTTCATCTCAGCACCACCTGGATTAGTGTTTAACCACCCTGGAATCTCACAGCAGCATCAGCCAAACACCACTTTTAGCACACGGCCTAGCCAACTAAAAGTCCGGCATATATGCTGCTCCGATGCGAGGCGTAAACATCTCGAGTTGTTAAAGAAATGTCACTGGTTCATAACAAAATTGGTTGGGGACTCATAATGCATACTTAGTTGTTGTTACTTAGCTGGGATAGGTCTAGTGCAAATGTGTTTTCATTAGATTCAGTCCCCAGATGAAACTCTGAACGAGACAGTGGGGGTTAATTATTTCCTTCACACACCAGTGGACAGATACACAGTAGAGGGGGTGGACACAATAACATGCAGGCCTATACAAGTCTATCTATATTATTCTCATATTTTCTGTTGATAAAATGTGGTAAAATTGTCTGTTTATGCAGTTTTTATATTTTTACACAGACCATAACTGCACGCTCCTCTCCCGTGTTCACCTCTGGCGCGCAGCCGGTAAAGACAACACCTGCAAGTGTCTGACGCATAAGGCTGGTGTGATGGAGAGGCAGACACTCTGTGTGCATGAAGGGTTGTGTCTGCTCTGCTCAGAGGCTCTATCAATCTCCAGGCACACAAAGTCATCCAACGTTTATCACCTCCAAACAGGGCAGGAAGTGACACACACAGAGGTGATGAGTGCATGGATGACATCACATCCTAAACACACCGCACATGGGGGGGGAAATACAATTCTGACTTTGTTAAGGTTAGGCAACAAAACCACTTCGGTTTAGTAAAAGGTTGTGGTTTGGGTTCAAATAACAAAAGAAGTGACGTTACGGCTGGCGTTTTTAGCTCCACCCATCCACCACAGCCTCCTTATCTTTGACGCTCTTTACACTATGTCACCTGTACGTACTAATTGCCACTGACTAAGAGCCACTAACAACATTTCACAGTTTGTCCGTCCTTCACAGAAAAAAAACACTTTCCTCCTCTTGACCCCAGACTCAAACACACCAGCATCTTCAAGGAGGTTGTATTTAGACCACATATCCATAATAAAATGCACAAATGACTGAAAAACGCTCTGGCTTGGACGTCATTGAATTCAGACCACGCACACACACACACACACACACACACACACACACACACACACACACACACACACACACACACACACACACACACACACACACACACACACGGAATAGAGCAGTAAACGGTGCTAAGCAGTCAAGCAGGGATATAAGACAGGTCACTGCATTATTTATGTCTCTCCACCACGTTTAGTATTGCATCCTGATAACACCTATTCAGCAACTTTTCCCCCACATGCGCATACCTCAACAGAGATGCATCCATACAGAGATGTAATAAAAACTTGCATGCGCAGCAGCACGCACACACAGAGAGGCACAGTCGCACACAGTCCCAAACACGGGGAACAACACGCACAGGCTTCCAGTTGGAACTGCTTTGAGGAATTGAACTAGATCCTTGTTTGTTGTCCCCAAATGCAAATTGCCTGACCTTGTTTGTTTTTTTTTAGCTCTCTATCACAGATTAATTTCCCCTCCAATTAGGGAGTCTGATCTGACTCTAAAGAGACACTTTTCAGCGTGTCGCAATCGATTTGGTAGTCTGTGAGAACTCTTCTGTTGGACCATACCGCATTCATTTTCATTGGCCAGAGCGCATAATGAAAGCATTAGTGGTTTAGTAAGTGTTTGTGTATGAAAGTGAGCAAGCGTGCCTCACCCAGCTCACCAGAGAGCATGTGGGAAACGGGGCTGTTATTTGATTGCCCATCAACACTGGCCCCAATACTAAAGACAGCACAGTGAGCCTCACGTTCTCGTCATTGTGACCTTGATGCAAAAAGGTCCCTGAATTTATCAATCAATATATCCATCTATCAAAGCCCGTAGGGGGGTGCCAATTTTCCCCATTGATTTCTACGCATTTCCTACTATTCACAAAGCATTTTCAGTAGGATGGATTCAGTCCCAGTATCGCGGAGCACTCACAAACGCTTCAGGCGTTAAACGGTAGAAAGAGATACATTTGTAGCCGTGTCTTTGGGGATGTGAGAAACACTGAAAATAACAGGCTGAAATGTCTTCTTTGGATCACAACCAAGGAGCTTTTAGTCATTGAAACCTGGGGAACCTCAGGAATGGACAGACAGAGAGCGATAGAGAGAAAGGAAGAAAGAAAGCAAGGAAGGAGGAGGCTGAGCAGGAGGAAAGAAAGCGAGCACAATGCCAGAACATCTGTCTCTCATCATCTGAAAAGAGAAAGTCAGCGGCTCAGAAAAGCTCACTGGACAGAAAATGCAACTCTCTCCCAGAGACTCACACACACACACACACACACAGGTGGGGTAGTGCTTTACTCCAGGTGCCCTGCATTAAGCCACAGTGGAAAACTACAGCGAGAACAGAGATGTGTAAAACAGAGAGATGGCAGACGACTACAAAGAGTCTAAGAAACGAAGAGTGATGGGTAAATGGAGAGAAGAGAGACAAGGAGCCGTAGAAAAAACACAAGAAGGATGAGTGTTTGAAACAGAAAAAGAACTGATATGAGAAGAAGCTTCTCAACTCAGGAGCAAAGACAAAGCGGATCTACGGGGCTTTAGTGAGTCGAGAGGGAGAATATGACAGCGGTTAAAGGAAGATACAGAGAAAGATCAATAACAGAGTAACAATGACTAAGTGAAAAGCTAACTGAAGGAGAACAGTGTGGGAAAGGGGACAAAAAAGAACGGTGTGGAAGGAAACGGTAGAAGCAATGTTAAAGTTTGACTGGAGAGGAGGAGTCGCAGGTTGGATGAATTGGTTTGGGACGTGTCCGGTCATGTCCCCCGGCTGCGTGACCGATCAGGCAAAGTGGACAACTGAACTACCAACGGCTTCAACGTCCAGATAAACGATTCATAATCAGAGTAAATGGAATTGTGTGTAGACTATATGCACCATTTAGGTTCACCAGCCAACAAGTCCTGCAAATTAAATGTCAAAACACGTTGTCTGCGCCACACAGAAGCATTTTCTGACCCCCCTGTGGGCAGAATGACATCACCCGTCCGTGCCTTCCAAAAGCATAACAAATCTCTGTTGGAAAAATAAATCTGTTTTACGACGTGACAATGTGACACGTGTAAGGCCTGACCTCCTGCCTGCAGACTTTGTTCCTCTCTAACAACCGCACGGTGCTCCCCCTCCGCTCCCGCCGCCGGTGGGCTTTGTGACTTCAACGTAAACACATGTCATCTTGGGACGCTTGCTGAAACCATGCTGTTGTTTTCCTTGGGAAGACAGTCTCATATTAAACCGTAATCACAGGAGCCTTTAAAGGGCATTACTATCTGCCTGCGTTGGCCCTGTAGAGCAGAAGGGGCCCCATCTTATCTGGTCCTTAATAACTTCAGCTGACACGGTGTTTATACAGTCCTATTCAAGTTTAGCTTTAATCATTCCATCGGACATGGGGTCAAGAGCTATGCTGTATGTCATTTACAACTCTGTATGTTCATGCCTCACTTTTTAGTGAACAGGGCCTTGCTGTAAAACGACCTGTGTGCTCAGCCAATCGAGTCTATAAAGTTAACTAGATTCTGGTGCAGTGGGTTCCTGGCATCCAAAGAAAGGTATTCTTCAGAGTCTTATCTCATACAATACAAAAAGCCCTGTCGCATACTGTTCTGTTTTTTTTTGTTGTCTCTCAACACGTCAAATACCGTAGCAAAGTCAGTGCCCCTGTGCATCTGGTACCGGTGCAGAGAGGCACCCTCGGGCTTTCGACTAATTCCAATGTAAACCCAGCTGCGTGATTATTAGACTGATGCACTATAAGCAGCGAGAAAGTCACCGCCGGGCGGCCGGGAGGGATTAAACAACAAACTCTGACTTTCACAAAGGAGACCGGTTCATGTGGATTATTTCACTGTTTCATCACTAACGCCAGTTATGTAACAAACATTGGTATTGTACGTAACAAAAGTACTTATTTTAACCAACAATCTTTTACAAAACCTAACCATGTTGTTTTGTTGCTGAAGTAAACCTAAAAACTAAGTAAACCAATGTTTATTTTGAACAGAAACTTGAAACATGTTCAGAAAGATATTGGTGAATCTTCCAATTTTTAGTCTGAAAAAGTTTACTCTGTGATTGAGACAAAAGTAAAACTTTGGACCTTTACCAATAGAACTATCATCCTAATGTACTAAATAGTCAATTATGTAGAATTGGAGTTGATCAGTGGAATCTAAATCTTGTATTTTCCTTGTAACGATTGTAAAAGGAAAAGCAGCCTAAATAAGCCTTTTAAGATGTGTATGAATGAAGTCGATCTAACAAACCGTGTGAATGGATTTCAAACAGTCAAGCTTTATTCTCTTCCAGAGAGAAAAGAGGATGAGAAAACACCGATTGAAAGAGTCAGTGAGAACAGACGAGAGTGAAAACAACGCGGATGAAAAACGTTAAAAGGATTTCCCACCGTGCAAAGTGGGCGAACAGAAGGTGAGGGAGGTTTCCTAAATCGGAGCGAGGGAAAACACTGACAGAGGGAGGTGTGGAGAACGAGACCGAGCGTCCTATTAAAGCAGAGGTGAAGTGCCATGAAAAGAGGGAAAACAACGGGATGATTCAGCGTGAAGGGAGAGCGAAGAAGGAAAACAACCTGTGGCCCGGCACGCCGCTGCTCCGGAGGGACGGCCGAGGACACACAAGGCTCGGCTTACACGCACAAAACATTCTCATTTGTCCGGGCGACGGCTTCAAAAAGGAGCGAGGACACGGCAAATGTCCTCATTTGAAAGATGCCCATGATCCCTCTTTCCCTCCGAGGACGTTTGTGCTTCATAAGTGTAGAAAAACAAGAACACACGCTCGCTCACACACTGAGCTCCCATCCTCTCTAATGACTCCAGTCATTACCAATGGCCAATGAAGACACTGGAATACTAACAGTTTACTAATGACATGATAACTGTAATTAGAACATCCTGCTGGACCCACTAATTGTCCTTCCCCTTTTACAGACGAGAGAGGGAGAGACTGTGCCGAAGGTTAATTTGCTTAATGTTTAGTCGCTCACTGCAAACTAGGTTGTTGCCAGTGGACCGGGCCCTCTGTTGTTCAACCACTATTATTCTAATGACGGGGAGGCTAATGTCCTCTCGTTTGATTCTTCTTTTTTTTTTTAAGTTGAATGAATGGCTAATGGCTCAAATTTTCTTGAGGACATTTCCTCAAACAAGGAGACGAGGTACACAGCAGTCTGGATCGTGAGATGAATGAGGATGACCTGTAATCCTGAAGCCTGGTGGAAAACACCTGCTACCTTGCAGGATCGCTCAAGTGAAACACGTGAGTCGCCTGCCGCTGCTTAGCGTACTCGGGTGTCAACTACGAAAGACTTCAATCTAACCATCGCCGTTTACTGATGTTTTAATTTGCGCTGACTGCACTTCCTGAATGTATTTCATGGCCTCTTTGTGACAGAAACCGTCTGGTTTTGTTCAATGTGTGGCGAGTTGAAGCTGAAAAAGGAATCCGGTGACGAAAAAAATCTATGCAACTGTAATGTCATTTAATTCTCAAGATAATCATTTAGAAAATTGCCTTATGCCTAAACTATAATCAGAGTATTTCTTAATAATGTGCTTTACCTTGGCCAGAAATGTGCTCGACAAAGGGGAGGAATAAATCTGGGTTGGTTTACTGCAGGTGGCTCCACTCAACTACTTCTTCACACTCTGCTGCTTTCCTCTTATTTCACTAATGCCCTCTCGTGCTCTCTCGCTTTCCCTCTCTCTCTTTGGCACGGCCAAACGCTCACGATTCCCTCTCTCTCTCTCTCTCTCTCTCTCTCTCTCTCTCTCGCTCTCTCTCCATCTTTCTCTCCATCCTTCTCCTACTCTCCATCTCTGCTCCCTCATTCTCTTTGCATTGCTCCCTTGTTTCAACGTGAGGGCCATGTTGGTGAAGCCTTTCCCGGCCTTCTGTGTCAGCGAATTCTCGAACCACATCTGATAATACAGCAGTGATTTAGACCCAAACAATCATGGGGAATTATGACAAGATATGGGAAATACAGAGACAAATAGTCAACTGCAAAATATATTTTCCTCCTAATAGTGTTCATTCACTCGCCATAATAGAGTGATGTATTTAAAGCCTTTCTGAAGTATGCTTGCCAATCTTGATATGCACTGAATAATTACCCATGGAAACACACAATTACAGGGAGTTAAACAAGTTCATATTAATGAAAAGACAACAATATCTCTAGTTTTCTAAAACAAAGTAATCAGACAGAACGACTGCGTTACAGGCAGTTAGTCAGTCCATTATGGAGTGAGCTCAAACCGGGTACAACCCCACCGCGTGAACGAATGACATGGATGGTTTGTTTTATTGATGGCCAATTGAAGCATTATGACCTCCACCAATGTAACATTTAATTATTACAAGCCGGCCCCACGGGGCAACACAGCACCGGGTTGAGTTGGGACGAAGGCTCCAGGCTAAACAATAAGTAATGCATTAGGAAACCTGGTCTCAGTCAGGATATACATGGTGGTGGACAACTTATTTAATAGCAAAAGTATATGAAGTCAATTCTATATATATATATATATATATATGCACAGAATATATATACTGAAGTTGTTGACTTTTTCCCCAAAAAAGCTGGACAAGAAATGTCTTCCCCTCTGTTTCAGACTGCCTGTCAAACCCAGTCTTATAAACCAGTCCCGAGTGCATACCGGTGGGCCGGTCACCCCACTGCTATAGCTTCTCACACTGTGCATCGCTGTGAGCCTGTTTCATCATCCAGCACATCTCAGCAGAGACACTATGGAGGCAGACAGCTGGTCTTGAGTGGCCAATTATGTCCGTTTATCTCCCTTGCAGGCACAGCTGTGATCAAACGGAATGAAGAAACAGGATCAAACAGCGAGGCTAAAAAATCATTCTTCCGTTCCGTTCCCTCTGCCTGTTTCTGTCTCTGCTACTTCCTCCCCCTTTACTTCCATCCCTCCATACTGCCCCTCCCTCTGTGTCTCTCTCTCTCTCTCTCTCTCTCTCTCTCTCTCTCGCTATATATATATATATATATATATATATATATATATATATATATATGCACACTTCTCTGTCTCACTATGCCTTGCTCATATCTCATATCTCCGCTCATATCTCCGGAGACAGCGCCGCAGAGGCATCTGTAAAAGTTCCATCCTCAGCCTGATGCTGAGCAGTGTGTGGGCTCCAGTGGCTCTCTGGTGCCTCAAAAGGGAGCTTGATCAAGTCCCGAGAACAAAATGAGGTATATTGTCAGAAAAAAATAACAGAATGCCAAAGTCTAAGTCATGGAGAAAAGCAGAACTGCTTAGAGGGAAAGATTGTGGTCATGGTTTAAAAAAAGCAGTGATGACTGGTGGGAGGTGGAAGAGAAACCCGGTTCCTGCTGTTGAAGTTAATCTCTTTGTGCTTTTACCCTGAGCGCCACGACTTCCTTTTGGATTTTTGCTGTTCAATAAAACCTCAGTCATACTTCCTTTGAGAGGAAATGTACACATTTTAAGCTGTTGATCAAATACAAGGTTGTTATTTGTCTGGATAAGAAAGTCGGTTCAGATTTGACATACAGTGCCAGCAGTTATCCATTATAAGTGAAGATGTAAACACTTTGAGGCCAAATCACCTCATGTTCACAGAGCATATCTTCTCACATCAGAGGTGAAGTGTGACGTAAAGAATGCCTGCACTGTTCTCTCTGTATGCTGTTTTCCTCAAAAACAACATTTGGCAGACAGGCCACTCAATCCAAGTCATGAGATCTGCAAAAAGCCTCAGCTAGGCTCCTGAATAAGCCCTAAATCAATCAAACCGAGAATGCAACCAACTTCTCCACAGCTGCCCTATCTCAATTCCCTCTTTTGTAAATTGTGTATCTCAAAGCAGGAAGTGGGCCTTGAGGAGAGATTATAAGAATTGATTCGGACAAGTAATGTATTTTTGTTGTTGTTGCATCAACAGCTATGAGAAAACTAAAGAGATTGTTTTTGCTTCTAAATCCATGAAAGGAAGGAGAGTCACACCATGACGTAGCACTCACACGGTCTTTTCTTAAAGATTAGTTTAAGCTACAAACAGTCCTGGTTCCCTGCACACCTGTGGTCGGGCAACAGCAAGTATTGCTGCCCTGACAAGGAGTCGCCACGGCACAGAGACGCTCAGGGCATTAAATGAGTTTTCTGGTGTTCGCCCTGTGCGTAAAGATCGTTCGCATTACGCACACATCACGTTCAACGACCTCCGTTAAACGCATCAGACCCCGCGCAATGAGCGCACGCCTTTGCCTCGCCACAATGCAGCTCCAAACCCCACCGCGCGCACGGACTTGGGAAGCCGGGACCTCCGCAGCCTCGGACCCCTCGCGCGTCTGGAGCGCCGCTGACCGGAACCCGGGCGGATTCACCTCTTCGCGCAACCGATATAAGATTCAAAAGGGTTGCCCTGTTGCACGAAGCCGACTGCCTCGAGGGGGTCTTTCAGGGAAGACTACATCACAGTGAGATAAAAACCAGCGCGATAAACACCCTCTTACGGACCACTGGCACTGGCGTTATAGTCCCGATATGAATAGTGCTAGAACACCCGTGATAGTTCATCATTGAACAGTCATTGATTCAACTGAAGATAAAATCAACAACATGTGTTTAAGATATTTACGACACAAGACAACGTCCCTCAGTTATTAATAAACTTGTTTTTATGACGGAGTGAAACCAGCAGTGGAGAAGGACGATGAGAACGCTGTGGTTGTTGGAAAGTTGTCAAATATCTATCCGAAAATGAATTTAGCGTTTTGTTGGATTAAAAAATAAATACAGATTTAGTTAACGGTGATGATTAATTACATGTTCTTTACTTTCGGGTTACCTCTCCACCTCCGGTGCCGCCCGAGCGGGATGGGTCAATGCTGGAGAGTTAAAACAAGACTTCTCCCTCTGCACCGTGATGATCAGCGCAGTATTTGAACGCGAGTGAAGGCTATAAGCTTCAAATGCGTGTTCATTTTTACATGCATTACGCATTTTGGTTTGACGGAGAAACACCACATCTCTAATGTGCTTCATAGAGTCCATGCGTGTGATGTGGACTGGGAAAAGGTTCCCTTAAAAAGAAAGAAAGAAAAAGCGGTTTAATTCCCATGTAACACCTACGTGTGAGCGTGTGATCTGAGCGGGCAGCGCAAGTGTCAAACTCACCTCCGTCCTCTGCTCTGACCGCTGAAGGCAAGAGAACAGCCAGTAAACATCCACAAAGCCAAATGAATAAATCCATCTTTCCCCCTCGGATATGGAGAAAAAAACACCTCTTCTCTTCCTCTGTGGGTTTAGTCTGTATATCGGAGTCAACGCTGCAGTCCAGAGTCCTCTTGTCTTCTTCCTTTCCACACTTCTTTATTTCTTTGAAGCGCAAACACAAGTCGTGGCCAAAATCCTCCACGAATGCCAGATCGCGTCCACCGGGCTCTCCAAGAATATCGCCCTGGTTAAACACTATTTGTGCGAGAATTGTCAACTTGTGCTTCTTCTTAAAATAGAAAATAAAAAACTTATTTTGCGCAAATTGAGCGGATACCAGCGCAATATCTACTCTGAACACATCTTCAGAGCCTCGCGATCCATCGCCGTGCGCACAGTGTCACAGCGCGCGTGGGAATAAAAAGCTCGCTGACAGACAAAATCATGAATTTAAAAAACAAAAGTAGAAATCACTGGTTGAAACCACCAGGAACCAACAGAAGCATTTGCCAGAAGGCTTTCAGGTTTTGACAAAATAAAAATAAAGTGTTTCCTCTTCGTCTCGATAAAAAAATCCGAAAATCGTTTGCTCTGGTTCTCTCTCCAGAATTGAGCATGTACGTGGTAAAAGCACATGTGATTAGGAAAGTGAAAACAAAAAATGGAGCATCCTCCTAATAAACTGTTTCGATAGCAGTCCGTTATTGCGCCTCAAAAAAATAAAGAACACAAGATCTCTTCGAGGAGGCTCCGGCGTGCGTAAAACGGATCGGGAGAAAATAAACGTGCAGCCTCTCCGCTCTCCTGCGAACTGTGCGCTGCTTCGCTGAAACACGCTCTTGTATGCCCGCTGCTCTCTCTCTCTCTCTCTCTCTCTCTCTCTCTCTCTCTCTCTCTCTCGCTCTCTTTGACGTTCCGTGTATGTCTCTCTCCCTCCCTCTCTCTCGCTCCCTCTCCGGCAGTGCGCTCCTTCCCCTCTGCTCTCCGCCGGGTGTGTGGCAGCGAGCAGCACTGCTCACTCAGTCCCCTGTCTCGGCGTGCGTGCTCGCCATGCGCGCGAGCTTGTATCGGATTACAGTAGGCACCTCGGCCCGCCTCCATATAGCCCTCACTGATTAAAGAGCAGTTTCATCTCCCTCCCTCTCCCTCTCTCTCTTTGCCTCACCCTCTCTTACCTTCCTATATCTCTCACACTCTCTCCCTTTAATTCATTTATACTATTATACCGCATGTCTCCCACTTTTTCCCACTACTGTCCTCCTATCTGGATAGTCTCTCCATATGCCTCTTTTATTCTCTCTTTTCTCCCTCTACCTTTTCTCTCTAATATGATAGAGAATAGAGGGAGGTGGTAAAAGGAAAAACCTGGAAAGAAGAGACCCACAGCACAGCTTTATGAGCTTTGTAGTGCTGGGAGCTTTAAATGGAACCTGTCACAGTGGAAAAGTGCAAACTGACCAAGTGATCAAAATGGAAAAGAATCGGATGAGTAACTTAGTTATCAAATACCTAAATTACTAATAATCTTTGATTTACAATGAAGATTAAAAACTTAATTTTCTTTTCTGTGAAAAACGTACTAGTCATGCAGTAAAAGCCATTGGGCAATAATGGCTGAGCACTTGGTTGCAAAAATGAACACACACCTTTTCGTGCACACACACACACACACACACACACACACACACACACACACACACACTATCACGCTTGTCTGCAGGACAGAGAAAAAGCTGTTTACCAAGGGCACGCGGGTCACTGGTCCATGGGATCTAAATAAGGGGAGAAAGACAGACAGCAACACAACGTGACACACACTCAAAGAAACAGGGTTGAAGGGCACATAGTCAAAGGGTAATTTAATTGAGGGAAAATGCATTTAAGTTGACTTTCTGTACCCTTTAACACTTTTACTTTAAAGCTGTGCTATATTCTTCCCTCTCTTTCTCAGCAGTGTACAGTAATACAGGGAAGATGTCTGTGGGAGGTGCATGGGTTTTAGGGCCCGTGGTCTGAAAAACTAACCAAACCGTGGCTCTCGCTCGGCCTTCCCAGGACACACCCTGCGAACCCTCACACACAGATGCACACACACACATGTCGGCCATAATGACACAGCTGAAGTTGCCAGTGACCGCTCCGTGAAAATCACGTTGTGCACCGGGTTATCTTGTGGGAAGAAGAAAACCTTTTCAAACTTATTTTTCGTTTATGACAAGAAAATCACAGAATGCTGCTGCTTTTTTTATTTATTTTTTACAACACATGACAATTATTTACAGCCCTTTGAACTTTACTGACGCAAGCTTTCCTGAGAACAAGCAATCTCATGTCACTGATCACTTACCGATCGGCTAAATCCTCATTTCCTGATCAGGTTTACGTTTACTGGCACAGGCCAGCGATCACCAGTATAGGCAGGTTAATCACTGGTCTCAGGTCAGTGACACGTGACACACACACACACACACACACACACAGGCACAGATACACACCATCAAACTGTCACTCAGATGTGTCCTAACATCTCTGGAGGTCTGAAGGTATTAAGTTCTTTTTTCCATGACAGGTCCGAGTGTGTGCTTGTGCGTGTATGTGCGAGTGTGTGTGTGTGTGAGAGAGAGAGAGTCACCCCACTCCTTCCTTGGGTCCCTTTAGTCGTTCGACCTCTGTAACCTGTCCTTCTCACCGCTCTCGCTCCCTTCTTCCTGTGTCTTTCCACTGAAACTAAACCCTTCCAGGCCAACTGGAACGTGTCAAGTGATGAGAGCGCAGAGCAATCGCATGCTAACGTCGACGTAACGTTCCACTCGAGCTGTTAGAAATGTCTTTTTTTGACCGATGGATGGAGAACAGGTAGACGCCCCCGCTCTGTAAGAAATCTCACAGCAAATCTCTGTTGGTACGTTTCTTTTAATCTTGAAAAGTAAAAAAAAAAAGAGTCCGCAACCACCTCTGAATCACTCTGAAGTCACACCAACCCACCACATGGACCCAAGCCTTCTGGACCTCTTCTGTCCAACGTGCAAACAGTATGTTGTGAAACTAGGATATGCTAATCCATGACACCTTTTCTGCTCGCCAAGCAGCGGACAGGGCTTTCCCAGAAGCCACCACTGACATCACTGAGAATCTATTTTAGGGAGATGAGCAGAAATGCAAAAAAAGTGTTTCTAACTCTTGAAAACCACCTGCAGCAATAGTACATCACTATAGCATGTTATGGTGAATTTGGAGTACTTTGTTTATGTGATGTCACGCTTATCAAATATCTTAACTTTTGTAGTTGTATTATTGTAGTAGTGTAGTAGAATTGACCAATCACGTTTGGTTGCATGCAGGTAGACGGTCCATCTGGAGAGCAAAAGAGGTGGAACCCATCGGCAATCGTCTGATGATGACGTCGCTTTTCATCAGTTTAAAATCAGCTGGTCAACAGGCTACAAGTCCAGTCCTGATCAGACTGCAGATACTTTGCACAGGAGAGGAGGTCTTATCCCGGATGTCCGCTGGAACAGCAGAAGCGTTGGCCGTTGCCTCCAGAGGCTCGATCGGCAATTAGAAAAGTAAAACACGAATGCATTCGAATTAAAAGGTTTTTGAGAGAGAGTGTGTGTGTGTGTGTGTGTGTGTGTGTGTGTGTGTGTGTGTGTGTGTGTGTGTGTGTGTGTGTGTGTGTGTGTGTGTGTGTTGCAACAGAGCTGTGAAACCAGCAGAGGGTAAGGTGATCCTCGCTCTGCGTCAGGGGAAGAACTTGTCTTCTGGCCTGTCGTCAAGCACTACTGGCCCTGTCCACACCTCTCCAGCAGACTGCATCCTCTCTCTCTCTCTCTCTCCCTCTCTCCCTCTCTCCCTCTCCTGTTCAGTTGATTTGATGAAAGATTTGATTAACTCAATTCTTTCATTTCATTTCTTTTCTTCAGCACGATCCCTGTTGTGTTTCAGTCGTTTTTTTTGCCACCTGTCCAAGTCAAAGTTTTCCTTCCTTGTTCACTCATACCTCTTTTCATATCACATTTTCCATTTTCTTCCTTTTACCCATTTATTTGGCCTTTTCATTTCATTTCCTGTCTTCTCTTCTCTCCACACGTCGCCCTTCTCCACTCCCCTTTCCCCCCTTTCTGTCCCTCCAGGGGCTAAGTGGGTTTCACTTTCAGGAGTTCAGCAATGCAGACCGACTGCCTGCAGACCTGAGACCCCCCACGCATGAGGCTGTTTTTCTTTCTCGATAAAAAAAAAAATGAAGCAATATCAGTGTTTTTGTAAAGGGCCCCCGAAAGCAAATCTCCTCTAAAAGCCCCAGCACAATAAGGTCAGCCATGGCCACTGGAAACAAAACACAAACTAATAAAAACCTCTATTTGACCAAATTCCAAAACTATACTGCAGTGACTAAAAACACTGACTTCAAATCTAAGGTCCACTCTGAACTTACAGTGAAAATAACTTCAAAACAAATCTTGAGGAATAGAAACTAAGCCATTTAGAACGGGAGGAGTCTTTGCAGGAAGTCACTGGTCAAGGAAAGACCTTCCTTGTTCGCCAAAATATGAGCTTTTAGGAGAAGCAAGTATTTATTTTTATTTTTATTTATTTAACCAGGAAAAGCCTCAGCAGTAGCACATTAAACAAAGTTTACAAAGTAATACAGCGAGGGATCAAAGCTAAATGACAGACAGGCTGAATATGAAATGTGACATAATAACCCCCCTGCTGTACAGCGATCATACAGATGTAGGCGTGTGTGTGTGTGTGTGTGTGTGTGTGTGTGTGTGTGTGTGTGTGTGTGTGTGTGCACGTATAGCTTCATCAGTTCAGCCGGCAATGAGGCTTAGTAATGTAAGTACCTCCAAAGCAATCACCAAAATGTTACCGGCCCGCCGAGGTTTCTCCCGATCCTCCCGATTACCACTTCACCCGGCGCGTCGCTGCCTCCATCCATCGATCTTTGGGGTTAATGGCACATGGAGAATGTGGAGCTCTCAGAGGAAGCAGCAGCTCCGCACCCATCGACCTCTCCTGACTCCTATGAATAAATGTTTGTGTATGTGTCCCCGTGTCAGACAGTTAAAAGATGTCTGCCTGGGCGCGTTGGTTGGAGGCTCTCTTTGGTGTATTTTACCAACGGGTGTGCGTTCCGGTCAACCTGTTGCCGTCTCCGGACTCCGGGGACGCTGCAGTAGCTGTTTTGTTTTTTTCTTCTTTCTTCCAGTTTTTCAACACTGTCCAATTTCCTGTTCAAGATCTCTCCCAGCTCCCGATCCTGTTTCCTCTTCTATTCAAGTGTCATACATTTAGAGCAAAAGCAGAGTTCAGAAAAATCTAATCATTGGAAAAACAATATTCTGCATATTATCACACCCCGACAAAATACACATTTATATGTTTCACTCTTCACCTGCCAACGCATCTTACAAACAGACACATAGAGTCAATATTGTGTGTGCATACATCACCCGTGGACTGACCGCATTTATCTGAAGCGCGACAGATATTTCATCTCCGGTGGAAATACTCAGTAATGCAAACGGACACACAACACACACACACACACACACACACACACACACACACACACACACACACACACACACACACACACACACACACACACCCCGTGGCCTCATCAATAAGCCATATTACTGAGCAGGTCTTACGGGAAGCGAGCCACAGTAAATTAGTATGTCAACAGTTAACATGGGCTGCACTGACATACTCATTTACTGCAGGGGCAGAGCTGAGACATGCTTCACACACACACCCACACACACACACACACACACACACACACACACACACACACACACACACACACACACACACACACACACACACATCTGAGAAGATTTACACATACGCAGAGATGCACACTTGCACAGCCTCAGAGATGAACGTGTGAAGAGAGACACACGCGGCGCTGACAACATACATGTTAACATTCTGTGCATTACCCTGCTGTGTGTACATTTGTGCGTTGTGTGTCGGTCGTCGGGTAGACATGTGCATGTGTGCGTTTCTGTGTGGGTGCACAACTAAGTGGTGATAATCACAGTACAGCCTGTGGAGACTGCAGGGAGTCCACTCAGCTATTAGCAAGGACACAGAGGTGCTAGAGAGACAAATATATACACAGCCACACACACACACACACACACACACACACACACACACACAAACAAGCACACTGATACATAGACACATACAAACAAGCAGTGTCCAGGGAGCCAGCGGGCTGTCAGAGCGGAGCAGAGTCGGTGAAAAATGTCTGCTCTTTCTAATAACTTTATCATGGAGCTTTATCTCCTAGCTCTCCATATCTTCTGCACGTCCCTTTTCCCTTTTTGTTCCCTCGATCATCGAACTCTCTTTTACCCTTTTTCTGCTTTGGTCCTGCGTTTTCTCTCAGTCTCTTTCATCCCGTGCCATTGTCTTGTCTCCCCTCTGTCTGACTTTCTCATTTATTGCTCTCTCTCTTACTTTCCCCCCTTGCCCCCCGCCTGTTTCTCTCTCTCTCTCTCTCTCTCTCTCTGTGTGTGTGGTTGTAGATAAGGATGTCCTCTCTGGATGTTTGACTCCACTGCTAGTGCAGCAGTTAGTAGCTTAGAGTTCCTCAGAGGAGAAATGACAGGTACTGCAAAGATGTCAAACTGAGTCTTCTAATTGAAATGTTACTGAGCTTTTGGAGGAGGTCTCAATATCAAAGTCTGTTTTCAAACGGGCCGCAATTAAACCTGGGCTCATACCGTAAGTGTTAATTATCTTGACATAGGACTAGATGTCACATTTATCGTACATCCTCACAGCTGTTGATGACACATTCAAATTGCTGTCGGCTTAACGGCGACCATAAGGAGATAAGATGAATCGTCGTTGAGCTTTGTTGTGAGGTTGTGTCGCATACCGCCGAGGCTCCTTTACTGCAACACTAATGTGTGAGTGCTTTTCTCCAGTGCTATCTTCAAGTCTTGTTTAAGATAATTAATAAAGACACTACATTGGCGAGCAGTAGGTTGTCTATTATTGCATTATTGCAATAATAGGCTGTTCAGTTCTCAAAGCAGGACATCAACGTCAACATCAATATGCATTACAAAATAGAATACGAAAAGACAATATACTCATGGTGGCTACATAAAAGTGAATTTCTTGTATGTCTTGTTACAAATTAATTACATTTTGATACTGAATTTCTTTCATGCAAAGCTGTCACATGGGCTTTTTACACTTTTTCTAGATTGACTAGTAAAGTCTTTTCCTATTTAATTTTTGATGATGAAGATGAAGTTTAAATATAAAACATATTATTGCCTATATACACTTAAGTAAAACAGTAAAGTAAAACAGCAACTGCCTGCAAGCGGAGAAAAGCTTCTCCCGGTGTTCAAACGGGCCAAATGTGTTGTCAATATTGTGCGATTAGCGATGTCCAGGTGTGCAGAGGTGTGGACGTGGACGGAGCTTTCACTGTGAACTACTGAACCGCAGCTATCGCCTCAGCGGCTGCAACGAGAGGCATTGTGCTTCCAAAGGGGAGGTGGGAGTATAGGATGAAGTTCTGAACAACAACTGGGGCAGATAAGTGCAGATACCAGGGCTCTGTTTTCAGCAGCACTTCATGTTGAACTGATACAGCTGTCTTTTACACACTGGGACATGTGGGCTACCTGTAAAGGTGAACCTCTATGTTCTGCAGCCTGATCATCAATCTATCAAAGCCCATGTCATACCACATGAAGCTTTTTGTACGGCGCCTTGTCCGATCTTCTTGTCTTTGACCACCTTAATCTTTAAGAGGTGCGAAAATCAAACAGGGCAAAAACCTTCCATGAACCGGGTACAGGTTTAGTTATTTAAATATGCTATAACCGAGGTTTGGAGCATCTCTTTTGACTCTCAACAGCTCTCAACATGGCCGGCGGCTTGCAGCAACCGGTGTGAACAGCGCTTACAGTGAAAAATACAACAAATCTGAGGGGGAACTGGAGGTTGGAAGCTACGGTTCCACAATAATGCCCTCAGAGTGACGGTCAGCGACGTCAACAGAGCAAAGAGAAGCCGGGATTACAACACAGAGGGAGAGAGACCTCCTCCTCTGCTGAGGTAGACATTAACCCGTTATATATTTACAGGACATAGCTGTTTGTTGCTATATTAATGCTTTAAATATCACAAATAGCAGCTTTGAGGTTTTTATGATTCCAGCAGAACAACCCTCTTTATGCAAATTTTAAATAAACAGGCACTAAGTGTGATGCCGGGAATTTGTTGTCCTTCTCCCTCTCGAGACTGACATTTTACAGTTGCATGGTTTCGTCGTGAGAGCCGAGGCACGGCGTTGAGCACCATCAGTCACTGATAAGACACGACAGCTTCAAGTAAAGAGAAGAAAGGCGGGACAGTAGAGAAACCCCCCTTCACACCCACCCTATTGTTTTGTTCACTCTTTTATTATTCTAACTTCAGATCAGGTCACTAGTCACACCATTCTTCTCTATTTAAGGCACCAGCAATAGCATTTCAGTAATTGGAACTAACTGTACTTTAGTGTATGGGAAATACACACACACACACACACACACACACACACACACACACACACACACACACACACACACACACACACACACACATAGTTTTCACGAGCCACTACCTTCCAAATGCAGACAGTACAGTCGTGTATGGTGGTATTGTTAAAGAGAAACAAAAGACAGACCTGTTGACGGTCAAGTCACTCAACTGAAACACTGGGAGTACAGTGGAGGACGGGTCACTGGTCACTAGTATGTAGTACACACACACGCACCCACACACACACTCACACACACACGCTTTCAATGACAGGCTGCAGACGCTCACATCCTTCACTGTTAATAACGACATGATCAATAACAACAGCCTCAGGGAGTGCATCCCTTCGGGCTGGGGAAAGCACAATAACGGTGGTTTTCTTTGCGGGGGAATGCCTTGTTGTCTTAGATGACACAAACTGATAGGATTATCAGCGCTGGCTTAATCACACACACAGCGCCAACACTCACACAAATGCGGAGACGGAGTGCTCTCTGATCATTGATAAGATGATGAGTCAAGAAACCTAACACTGATAAAAAATGGCCTCTAACCCCTCAGAGGGCTGATTACAAAGACTGCGTTGGTGTGTGTGTGTGTGTGTGTGTGTGTGTGTGTGTGTGTGTGTGTGTGTGTCATGTTACAGCATAAAGCTCGTCCCTCTGTCTTTCCTCACTATTTTCTATCCTCCACATCACCTTTTAATGCTCCCTCATCCCACTTTCTTATAGGAGGTATATGACTCCACTGTTTCTCTGTCTTCTTCCTCACATGCATTCTCCCTCTACTCTTTCCTTCCTTCCTCCACTCCTTTCCTTGTTTTCTACATTCATACATTCATTTGTATTTAAATGGAAGAGAGAGACAGCTTGCATTTCACTTCCTTGATACCTCTGTATGCTAACATTGACTTGAAGTGATCTGGCTGTTGTCTTAGCTTGTAATTAAGGGGAAACAATACTCAATTACACACACACACACACACACACACACACACAAATAGAGACACACACAAAGAATGCATAATAGGGTTTCAATAAAGGAATTTAACACGGATAATTCAAAACACTTTTCAGCTTGTTTTATTTACCTGGGGAATATTAGGTGGAAAAAAATCATGTTCGGAATCATCATGTTGAACACAACCCATGTGCATGATAGGAATCGAGAAGGGAAATGCTCAGCCACACACACACACACACACACACACACACACACACACACACACACACACACACACACACACACACACGTGCAGAGGACTCACATTGAGCCTGCACTGTTCACACTGCTCATTTCCAAGCTTTCCTAAAGCTCATATACAGTGCGGGTGACATTTCCGTCTCCTATAGCGGACTGAATTAGAAAATATTTTGACCTTCATGCAACCATACTTACAGGATTGGAAGGACTGGCGGTAGGAGGAGCGAGACGGGATGGAGGGCTGGCAGAAGTGAGGGCTGAAAAAGAAAAATGGCTTGTCTTCGCTGTATCTGCACATTATTTTACACAAAGGAGGCGGTGCATGGGTGAGGGAGCTTGAGAGGAATATTGGACTAGGCCACAATAAGATTGAAAATAAAATAATAAAAAATAGAGAAACAAAATGGCTGTGTTTGTGTGTAGAAGTAGAATAAGGAGATGGCATAAAAACAAGCTTGGTTTAGTAAAAACGTCCACGAGGTTAAAGGTTTATCAGACGCCATAACGCATCGCAGCAGCTCACAATGTGGCGAGATAGATTGGAACAGTCTTTAATAACGAAGCCTTCATAAACCGTGTTACGCCCTTCTGTTGTGTGTTCAAGACGTGTCATTGCTAATCTAGCTGCGCATGACATTGCATTGCTAAACCCTGTTATTGTGGCAGTGTTTTCCCGTTGATCAGTATTGTGTTGTTTTAATCCTTGCTTGCTTGGTCTTCTCGTCTTGAAAAATACGCCGCAAAAAGCTGATTGGAAACCTGGTTACCAGTTTACATAAGCAAGAAAACAGCGTTCTTCAGGAGTTTTTTTTTTTTAATCAGCTGTTGTTTAATCAGCTAACTTGAGAAAGTTGACTATAACCCAGTTATAAGTGCATGTAAAGGCACTAAATACGTGTTTAATACAGCCCTATTGTTGATCTGAACATGGACTGAAAAGATTGGAGGTAGAAGAGAAAAGGAAATGGGTCAATCATGGACGGCTGGATGTAGTCTGATATTGCCTCCATCAGTGAATATGTACATTAATGAAAGTATAAATTGCTTCATTCGCTGTGGTATAATACAATGGTTATTCACCCTGTGGCATAGAGGGAGTCGTGTGTTTGTGTGAGCTGTAATTGCAGACACTGAAAATAACTCCACCTACAGAAACCAACATTTTGAAATGACAAACTTTAGGATTACCCACTTTGATGATGCGAATTAAGGAGGGAGTTACCAGGGAACGTGCAGTTGTAGTCAGGCATTTATTTATAGGAAAGAGGGAGGAAGAGAGAATGAGCACCAGAAGGGAGGGAGTGATATAATAATTTGAGTTACTTCCAGGGAAAATCCTATTTGTGCAGTCTGGCTGCGATAGAGGGACATGTGAATGGATGGAGGATTGAGGGAAAGGGAGGAATACACAGTTGCATTCTGGAGAAAATCCTATTTTCTCCGCCTGGTTCTGAGGGAAGGATAGACAGATGGATCGCTGGCTGACTGGATGAATAAATGAATGGATTGTGGATGGATGGATGTCTGAATTGATGGATGGCTGGATGGTGGACAAATCTGCGATGTGGTGAAGGTTGATGAACGCAGATAAAGTGAATAAATAGAAAACAGTTGGGATGAAAGTGTGTGTAAAGACAGATAATCTCTGGCTGGTTATGGATGGATGGATACATGGATGGATGGGTGAGTAGATGGATGGATGGATGGATGGATGCATGGATGGATGGGTGGATACATGGATGGGTGAGTAGATGGATGGAGGGATGGCCGGAATTGCTTCCAGTAAAATCCTATTACCTGTAGCTGGTAGATTGAGCACCTGGAGTCCTCAGATTACCATAATTATCTACCATGAGGAAATCACCAGAATTTAGACCCAATTTGTGTCTGTGTGTGTGTGTGTGTGTGTGTGTGTGTGTGTGTGTGTGTGTTTCTGTGTGTTTGTTTGTGCGTCTGCTTATGTGTATATATTCTATCTATGTGTGTAAATGCATGCATGTGTACTTGTATCTCTTCATACAAAATATATACTATGTCTCTCTATCCGTGTGTGTGTGTGTGTGTGTGTGTGTGTGTGTGTGTGTGTGTGTGTGTGTGTGTGTGTGTGTGTGTGTGTGTGTGTGTGTGTACTGAGCGTGGAAAAATGAGAAAGGGAAATGAGGGGTTGCTACTCTGGCCCGCAAATTTGATTTGGAGCTGTCGCTTCAATGAGATGGTTGACCGCATCCACCGCCACCGCCACCCCCCTCCCCAACACACACACACACACACACACACACACACACACACACACACACACACACACACACACACACACACACACACACACACACACACACACACACACACACACAGATATTAGTGGACTCTAATTGATTGAGGAGCGCTGGTTGATGGACAGCGTCTGAGATGGGTGGAAGAGATGAGGGGGGTCAACAGCTGTTTCATTTCCCAGACCTACATAAGTGTGTTAACAGACACTAACTGATGCACACACACACACACACACACACACACATACACACACACACACACACACACACACACACACACACACACACACACACACACAAGTGTACAACAGTGTCATGTGACATTGAGCGGCTTGATGACACGGAAAGAGGAAGACAGCTAAACAGACACACACACTCTTAGGGTCTTATAATGCTATCATATGAGCCTGACTGGACACACTAAAGAAGACACGTGCACTCTCTCTGAGTGCAAACAAAAAGAAAAAGAACACACACACGCACACGCACACACACACCATGGGAGTGTAACATGCGCTGGTGTCAGGTCCCCTTTTGATGGCTAACAGGGGACATGAGTGATCACGTCTGATCATTAATCCGTCAAGCTGCAAATTGGGTCAACGACTCAAAGACCATCAGATATTGTGGACCGGCCGCAGGCGACCGAACGAATAGAACATATATGAGCAACACAACTATTGTTGTCTGGCCATCATATTTACTTTAGAAGATTAATGAGCTGAACAACAGTCCAGGGACTCACTGTCAATAACTGTCCCATCATGATCGACTGTCTTTAGTTCAGTATGACACAGTAGAGCTATTTGTTTGTCCACAGGAGCAGGAATGCTGCCGACCCAAAAAAAGATTAAGACACATTATTCAAATACAAAAAAAATAATCTTTATTGTCATCGATAGACCGCATAATTCAATTTTTGCTCCTAATAGCTATAACCAGATTTTGGATAAAGTAGAAATGGTTGTGTCTGTGTGTGTTGTTGGTAAGAACAAAATACCACTCACTTTAGCTGAAGAGCCAATAAGCCTCTCTCTCTCTCTCTCTCTCTCTCTCTCTCTCTCTCTCTCTCTCTCTCTCTCTCTCTCTCTCTCTCTCTCTCTCTCTCTCTCTCTCTCCATACATATCCTCCCAACAACTCCCTTTGTCCTTCTCCTTCCTTCTGATCATTTACTGTGTGCGTTGCTCTACTGTTTTTCATTGCTGTCTCTTTGTGATGTGTAATCTTTACACATCACTGCGTCCCTCTCTCTGATATAAAGACACAGCAGCCTCAGACATCTTTCATCCTTTCTCACATCTAATGTGTCCATCATAAATAGCTCAGCGAGGCCAGAGAGGTTTAAATAATCATACTAGGAACCTAGTGTGTGTGTTTGTCTGCTCTTTGGTATTCGTATATGAGCCCACTGAGCTCGGGCTGACCATGGTTTGTGTGAGAGGAACTGTATAATGTATGTCATGTTGTTTTACTCATCTACTCTGTGTGAGGCATCCCATTGCAAGATTTAGAGATGCAGCTGTGTGCTGCTCATTATTGGAGGTGTGTGTGTGTTAACCATGCTGTACATTGCCAAACCAATTGATTAGTCCTCAACATTAAAGTCCCCTCTCTGCTAAGCCAAGCATACTCACTTAAAGCAGTTCCAACTAAGCATGAGTATCCTTGTCCAAACAGGCTGGGGCTGTATTGGGCTCATTGCTGCCCCCTGTGGCCAGTAAGGGAACCATTCTCAATGGCTACCAGAGCCAACCAAAGTTAAAGTGGGTGATTTTGCCCAAAACGTGGCAGTAATTATAGCCCAGTACGACGTGGCATGAATGAGGTGAAGAAGACGCTGTACATGAAAACCTTAAATACATACTTGGGCAAACCCCAAAAAGGTGAGATTTAAGCATTATTTCAAGCATTTTTAAACAGCACTTTATATTATATCTATCTATCTATCTATCTATCTATCTATCTATCTATCTATCTATCTATCTATCTATCTATCTATCTATTAAAAGCTATATATTAATGTGTTTTTGTATATTTTTCTCTCTCAGTTGTGTTGGCTTCTTTGGTCTTAATGTTCTCTCTTTTAACGCTCTGATCTTCTCTCTCCCACTTTCAATCCGCTACGCATTTTTTCCTGAGCTAATGGTAGATTTAGCCGATTTGAATAGATGAGAATGGAAAAGATCACTGTAGCTCAAACATTTATGTTTTTCTTCTTTTCCATCTGCCTCTCTCTCCTCTTTATAGCTCTGGACGGCCTTAGAACTAGGCACAGGATGAAATACAAAGGATTTAATGAGGCTTTCTCTCCATCTTTCTAACACACACACACACACACACCTCTATTTACAGCTCTGTCGTTTTAGGGCTCTTCTCTCACTCCAGAGTTTTATGGGGCTGTAATAAAACGGAAAGAAAAGACAAATGGTCAGTGAAGAACTGCTTCTGCAAGGGACGTTTAGTAGTCACTTAGTCATTCAGCTGGTCAGTTAGCCAGTCAATAAGTCAACCATAGTCAAACAGTCAGTGTCCATAGCAGGCGGCCAGGCGGTCATATGTTCAGTTTAGTGAAGGTGCCATTTAAACAGTCTAGAAGTCTAGAAAAGATTAGAACATAACATTAGATATGAAAGACATGGGGAGAGAAAGAACAAGAGAAAATCACTTTTCAGTCAAGCTAAATGCTTCTATGAAAAATATGTTCTACCTTTAAGACCCCACTGAAGTTTTACCAGCAGAAAACATACAGAACAATCTTTTCTCCTGCTGAAACAATGGCTGAACCCAACCCCTAATAAACACAGTTATTCTCTTGGGGTGACACCCTCCTGCTGCCCCACTCCATCAAGACTAATGGGTTGTGACTCCTTAACGACACACACACACACACACACACACACACACACACACACACACACACACACACAAATACAAAAGCGTACCATTGTTGTGAGAAAGTGCTAAAACACTGGGCTAATCTTTCCATCTCAACACTCTCTGTGACCTCTATTACCCTTACATTTGGGTGAGCACTGGTGTAGTTCATTCATCCCATTGATCCATTTTGCTATTTGTCCCAGTCGGGCTCGCAATGGCAATGCTGGGAGCAGAACATCCCCACGGCTTCTTCACCAACAACTTCTCTAGGATCCTCCTCGGCATGCTGGGAGATGTAGTCCCTCCTCTGGGTTTATTCTCTGACATGTTCTTCCCGTCAGTCTCCAAAATAAGGCTGAGCTTTGTTGAGCTTCTTGTGAATGGAGCAGAAACAAAAAACACAACCACCACAAGAAGAAACATGTATACAATAGTGCATATAAAACCTGTTTTAAATTGAGACCTTGGATTTGGGGTAAAGCTCTGTCTTCACAGTCCAATACAACACTCACACTTAACTTTTTTACTTTCACTCGAGAATAAAAATCCCTAAATACTTGAATTCCAGATTATTTATATTGCACTCATTCAGATTTATGGAAACCCATTTCCACCAGTGAAATAGAAAGTCGAAATTATGAGATCGTAAATGCGCATTGCGCTTTAGTGGCACTGGCTTAAAAAAAAAAGCTCATAATTATGACTTTTTAGCTCTGATTTTTTGTCTTTTACTGGCGGAAATGGGTTTCCATACGGACAATATCAGAATTTAGTTTAGTTTTAACTTATTTATTATACCTTTACTGTGTGATTATGTATTTATTATACTTGTTTGGATCTTGTTGGTTCATTTGCTCCACTATGCTGCTGTAATCCTGCAAAGTTCCCCACTGTGGGCCTAATAAAGGATTATCGTATTTTACCTTATCTTACCGAGCGGCAGCCATGACCGAGCCAGGAGGGCATAACTCCATTATATATTTACATAGACAATAGTTCCACCCTCACCAGCTGCGGTTATTATAATTTAGAGAGCAGAAATAAATAAACTTAAAATCATCAGCTTGCTTTGGCAATGTATTCTTTGTAAGGTTGTGTGTTTTCAACAACATGTACTCCTTCATCACGTTTTAAAGGATGCCATTAAGAAGAGCTGATGTCTGAGAAGGTTATTGATCATTGTCTCTTTAAGGGTCAGGATACAATCCTGTAGAAACAACACTGACACTCATCAAAGCGAATTCATGGAATCTAAAATGTTGCTTTTTAAAAATGATGTTTTGTCAACACTGTTTATTAATTAGGTACAAACAATCAATTCAGCACACTTAATTGAGTTGAAATAAAATGCACTTTGCGTGATTGAATTGATTCCAATGTAATTTAATTTAAATAGATTTAAATAAAACAAATTGGGAGAGAGCGGGAAACGAGCCCCTCACAGGTGATGAAAAGCGAGCGTGTGCGCGTCACCTAATGTATTGTGAGGCTAATTTCAACCACAGCGCCCTGCAGAGACACAGAAGGCCTCATGCGGCATCATTTCCTCCAATTAATCCAAAGAGAAAAGCAAAAAATAAGAAAACAATGGCGAATCCCAGAACTCAATGGCGAACAAAATGTAAACAGATGGTGGATGTGAACCAGAATAAGAGGAAGTTTGTCCTTAAATCGCTTCCTGCACGAGGCCCATTGTTTCATTTCCATATCAAACGGCGGTGGAAGAAGGCTTTTTAAATGGCACTCTAATTGTTGTAATGGTCTGTTCTTCTGCACCTCTCTCTCCGCTCCCCTTTTACAACCTCGCTCTTCTCCTTTCACACTGTATGATAATGACCTGCTCACGTCTTCCTTTCTCTCTCTTGTTTCGCGAACACACGAGCACAGATTTGTGAGTGACAGTTTAATGAGAAGTGCTTTTCCATTATACAGTCAAAAGGAGAGAATGCATCAATTAACACCCTCTTGCAAACAACACACACTTCTAGATGGGTTAGATTTTATGCGTTTGAATCAGACGTACAAACACACGCACAGCAAATGCATTAACGTAACCAATTCATGTTAAACATTCATATACTTTACGTTAAAGAATAAGTATTTTGCTCTTACGCTCTTTCAAAAGTTAAAAGTCAGCCCGACTGTATAGACACATTCTGGTAAAGTGAAATGTTGCTTCAGCGATTCTGACAGCAAAGCAAAGAAACCAACCGTGATGTAACACATACGCAGAAAAAAAAGCCAATTTGTGACCTTTTAAGCTAAATATTTGGTGTTCTTCAATTCCAATCTTCACCTCCCTCTTCATTTTTTAACCTGTTCTGCTTCCTTTGAGAATATCCAGAGGCATTGAAACAAACACATAGACTCGGTGTTCTTTGTGTTTATTTCTGGAACACGGCTCGGTACATTACCAGGCAACTACAGCGCCGCAGCAGCATATTACATGTGCTGTAGTTGTGTACGGATGTATGTACGGGGGTGTGTGCGTGTGTGTGTCAAGATTGTTGAGTTTCCAAAGAGATAAATACAGTGAAGGCCTTTGCACTCCAAGTCAGTTTTTCTCGTGTGTCATTTTTAAATCCTCCCATTTCGATAAAAATCTGAAACCTGTCACACTGAGTCTGATGCGTTTGAATAATTCTATACGAGACAAAACTGAATCAACGACGTCGATGCAACGGATAGCCTTAATCAGTGTTGTATAAAGTACCCAAAAGCCGTACTTGAGTAAAAGTAAAGATACCTTACTGGAAAATTACTCCAGTAAAAGTAAAAGTCACCTATTAAAATACTACTTGAGTAAAAGTCTTAAAGTATCTGATATTTTCTGTATAAAATGTACTTAAGTATTGAAAGTAAAAGTACAAGTACATGCTTTTAATAAAAAAAGCAAAGGGTCAGAATTTTGAGAATTATGAAGTTTATTCTTTTAAGTGCTGTGGCCACCGTGACCAAGGACCAGGAGTTGTGTTGATAAAATAACTGGGTTGGCTGTGATCCATCCATATATATTATGTTCAACATAATTTATTGTACCTAAGTATACTTTTGCATCTACTATGAATTTATCATCATAATTCTCCAAAAAGCAATATGACACTATGAAGGACTTGTAACAGTGTGGTTATAAGTATGCTCATTCCGCCCGCCGTGGGTCTCTTGGTACCGGTCTCTGGGGCTCTTGGTACCGGTCTGTGGGTCTCTTGGTACCGATCTGTGGGTCTCTTGGTACTGGTCTGTGGGTCTCTTGGTACCGATCTGTGGGTCTCTTGGTATCGGGCCACAGAAAGAATGAATGAAACATTTCAATTAAATAAAAAAAAATCAAGGCCGGAAAGATGTTTTATTGTGAAAAATGACCGCGTACATCGGTCTGTGGTAACCTCAGACGGAATCTCTTGACACATGTCAAGATGTTACGTTACTCTAAAAATGAAACGTAAGTCTGTTACAACTCTGCCGGTGATCTGGAAACCAAGGCAGAGTATCCTGAGATCGCCAAAAAAGCATGAGAACCTGCTTCCATTTCAACATCCTGTCTTTGTGCAGCGCGTTATAAGTTAAGCAGTAGACTGGACTAGAGGTTTAGTTAGCAGTAGACTGGACTAAAGGTTTAGTTAGCAGTAGACTGGACTAAAGGTTTAGTTAGCAGTAGAGTCAGTAGACTGGACTAAAGGTTTAGTTAGCAGTAGAGTCAGTAGACTGGACTAAAGGTTTAGTTAGCAGTAGACTGGACATAACGAACACACGTTGGGTGTCGTTGTCTCCCGTCTTTCCGAGGTCGGACCCGGTCTGTGAAAATATTGTCTTCACGTAACCGGTCCGTGACGCATAAAGGTTTGGGAGCGCTGGACTAGAGGATGTAGAGGGAAAATGCAAAACATTGTGATTCGCAAAACCTGCTTGGTGGTGTTCCACCACAGTCCCCGATGTTTTTTTTTTTTTCTAAAGATAGATTTGATTTTGTAGCGAGTAACGAAGGTTTCAGGAGAAATGTATCGGAGTAAAAGTACCAGTTTTCTTTGCAAAATGTAGTGAAGTAAAAGTAAAAGTAAACCGAAATATAAATAGTAAAGTAGAGTACAGATATCCCAAAAAACTACTTAAGTACAGTAACGAAGTATTTCTACTTCGTTACTATACACCACTGGCCTTTGTCCCAAACAGGTGTTAATAAATCTATCTTAGTCTTATTAGTTAGACGCTATTGTTTAGCTGCCAGGGCCACGATCACTAATCTGGTCTAATCTTTCGTGCATCCTTTGTTTCGCGACCGTCTATTCTAAACTGTCCTGCTCACTTTGTATGTAGCAAAGTGCTTTGTGCTGGGAGACGATGAACGAAATGAAGCAGCTTATCAGATGCCATGTTGGATGATAATGTCTATATTTACGGTGGCTCACAGACAATTAAATCCGTTCCAAGAGCTTTAATGAGGGTCAAAAGTTTCAGAGCCGGTGTGTGAAAGTGATTCACGCAGCGTGAGGTCGTAATTATTTTTATACTGTCAGAATGTTCACCAGAGATAGTCGAACCATAACTTTGATTCGTCTTATACGGAATATATATGTCCTATTTTGGCACAAAACCATTATTTTTACTCTAAAATGTTGATAAGTAAGGATGCAAGGTTCCGAGGAATGGCGGTATCATCCCTATGAAAACATTGAGCGCGGCCAAGTGGTTGAAACCTCCTCACTCTGAGGAAAAGATGACGTGCTACGGAGATGTAACTGACACATGGCAGACGTGCCAGACCGCCGGCCCACCAGGACGCCAGATAGGATGCAGCCGCAAAAGATTGAAGGTTCTTGGAAAAAAGCAACAGGTTGTCAAGGTCGCATGTGCATGTTGCTCACATGAATGAGTGCATGCGTGTGTGTGCACATGTGGTGAAGTATAAAGACAGGAGCAATAATAAGAGTCAGTTCAAGAGAGCACTCGACAGGGGAAAAAAAATAGTTTTTACGCAGTTAGTCAAAGTTAATTTCCTATTTCCTCAGACGACCTGTGTTCGTGCTCGTCCACACGCACCCTCACAGGAGAGGGAGAGGGGTTATTGGACTCCACCGGTGGTTTATATCTCAATAAATGAATATAAACAAACACATGAGCAGCGGAGGTCTTTGCTCATGGACTCAATGTGCTATATTTTTTTTTTTTTACTCTAAAAGGGAGGGAGAATGAGGAGTCTCTAATAGAAGAGATGGAAATACAGAAACATGAACGAGGAAAAAGGCAGGAACAAATCACAGAAAAGGAGGATGAAATAAAAAAAAGTGGGAAAGGAGAATCACTTTAAAATGTCTATAATGATACTCGCATGTCCATGAATGCATTCAAAATGTTATCACTTAATGATCTTTCTTTTTACACACATTGTGAAGTCATTCATGATGCGACTGCAGACAACAACACCCACAGTCCTCATTATGTGCAAAAGTTCAGCTGAAGCCAGTTCGGAGCGAGTCAAGTGGCTTGAAAAGTTTGTTTTGTATTCTCAGTTCAGCAAGAAACGTGAACTTTGAAATGAAACTTTTGCACTAAAAACGCAGCAACTTTGGTGATTTGTTCAAAACCGCTCCATGCTAGCCGTGACTCATGTTAATTCCTCGGCGGCTCCAAAGAGACCCACAGAAACGATTCAATAGAGAAGTCATGTGACAACGGACACGAAAGCCATGACAAACCTGTGAGTGTGGTCGACTCTAAATGTATTGTGGTCAGCTGTAATATGTGACTGGGTTTCTGTTCACCAACACTCATTAGCAGATGGTGGCTTTAACCATTTTGTTGTTATTGAGCCAATTGACACACAAAAAAAAAATAAAGATGTAAGAAATTGAAGTTGCTGTCTTCGCTTTGATATGTTTGTGTTGACCACAAACTTTTAATGATGACCCTAACTCCGGGCAGAACACTTTTAGTCTTTCTTTCCGCTTCTTCCACATTATTGTGGCCTCAGTCTGGATTCCAAAAGCAGAAAATAAACTTTCCCCGTTATGTCTCTGCACCCTTACCTTCATTTGCAGTTACTCTCATATCGTTCCATTACATGTTTATTTCATCTCTTTCTGTGTTCAACTTTCCCTCCTGGACTACACATCTGCATCCAAAGCAATTCATTCAACAATAATCCGCTTAACAAACACACATAAGCACAAAATGAACATCAATGTCGACACATCAAAGTGGGAACAAAAGTCGATTGTCTATGTTCTGCTCAATCTGTTTGCACGCATGTGAGCACACACAGACACGCACCCACACAACCTAGCTGTGCACGAGGACCTTTGCCCACAGTGAAACACCTGAACAATGTCGGAGGGCTTAATCTCTTCGTCATCGTCCTCTTTGCTGTTGGCAAACAACCAGACTTGGAGTGTCCGCCTGTTACACCTCAGTTCAGTCCCGCTCTCTCCAACCACCGACACTTCGTTTTGGAGAAGCCAAAGACATTTAGTTGGATCATTTACATATTTTTCTTTCCCTGCTGTCTCAAAACATGGTATGAAATAGTGATTTAATGACAGCTCATGCATATTACATGCTAACTAGCAGTCATCTCAAAGGTGCCGCACTGCGGGGAGAAAAATCCTTATTTCATGAGATAAAGAAATGAAATGAAAGAGAAAACACAGAAAGTGCAAACACCTCGCCCACATTTCAAGATGCAGCCACTCTGGAGACGCTGGCTTTGG
Organism: Myoxocephalus aenaeus; assembly: GCA_038501785.1. Taxonomy (NCBI): domain Eukaryota; kingdom Metazoa; phylum Chordata; class Actinopteri; order Perciformes; family Cottidae; genus Myoxocephalus; species Myoxocephalus aenaeus. The sequence goes on from JBAMJR010000013.1 coordinate 2,907,808, forward strand.
AAAAGCTCAGTTTGTATGTGTATAAGAAGAGCTGACTTTGTGAGGACAGAGGGCTGATGAGATGAAACAACTCATTTGAATGTGGACGTACGCTCACAGATGTCTGCAGCGTAATGCCCTGACCAATTAAGAAGCACCGGCAGTCTAAAACAGTAGCTATGTATGTCCTGAGAGTCAAGACTGCAGTTTAAACGCTCCACATCACCTCAAAACTAACATGTTCTGCAGCAATAGAAATACATCTCAGCAAAATACACTTGTAACTTCCCAGGAAGTTTAGGTTTAGTCAACCAAATCCATTCTTAGGGTTCAGAAAAGAGTTGAAGTTAACTAACTAACTACTCGTGTGACGAGCTAACTTGTTAACTTGTAGCACAATTTACCGTCAGTTTGTGTGCATGTATGCACACGTGTGTGTGTGTGTGTGTGTGTGTGTGTGTGTGTGTGTGTGTGTGTGTGTGTGTGTGTGTGTGTGTTTGAGGAACCGACTCTTCTGTTAGGGTTCTTTCATTGAGCCACTTCACAGAACAGCCGGTCCATGTTGGTGGATGGCGCGTGTAACTGAGAAGTGTGTGTGTGTGTGTGTGTGTGTGTGTGTGTGTGTGTGTGTGTGTGTGTGTGTGTGTGTGTGAATGTGGTGAGTCGGGAGAGTGAGCGACTCTCAAAGACCACATTCAGACTTTGTGGCAGTTCAGTGTTCTCCCTTGTGTGTGTCTGTGTGTGTTTGTGTGTGTGTTTTTAGAGGAAGTGAGATAAGAGGCGTCACTAAAAGCTTCCTTACTCACATATTCTGTTGCTTGTTTATTAAACAGGGTCACTTTGTGTGTGTGTGTGTGTGTGTGTGTGTGTATGTGTGTGTGTGTGTGTGTGTGTGTGTGTGTGTGTGTGTGTGTGTGTGTGTGTGTGTGTGTGTGCGTGCGTGCAGTCTGAAACAGAGTGGGAGGACAGACAGAGAGCGAGGAGAGTGATGGAGAGGGAAGGTGGAGAAGTCACTTGGGTGTCAAAATGACTGAAGGGAAGAAGAGGCAGAGACGAGAGAGACGGAGAGAGCAGCGGATGAAAAGAGAGAGGAGCAAAGGTCAAGTATTTGAAAGAAGAAGGAAGTGCATGTGACACAAAATCCCTGATCCCTCTCTGTATTTCTCAACTTCTTTAAGAAGCGGCTTGTTTTCTTTCCTCTGTGATGCTGACTGCTGGAACCGTCCCCACTCGTCCTCTGACACAACCTCTTTATTTGACTTGGAAAGAGACACACACACACACACACACACACACACACACACACACACACACACACACACACACACACACACACACACACACATTACAGCAACCAGTTGAAGGAGGAAGTAGCTTTATAGTGCAAACACACAGCCAAGATAAAACAATTATTTACCGTTGAGCTTTACTTTTGTGAATAACTGGACTGAGGAGGACAAGGAAGTGGGGAAAGGAAGAAAGTATATAGTCAGCCAATAATACCATCAGCCGTTTAAAACATTAAACAATAACAGTTAATACTAGGTACTGTTTGTTCTGGCAGAAATGAACCACAGCTGAACTTTACAACTGCAGCTGCTGGTTAGACTTCTGAAATAGCTGATTTTTAAAATGTTTGGCTTCTTTCAAAGTGTGTTTACAGGCTTTGGCAGGAAACCAAACAGATAGGCAGCGGGTCAGTAAAAGAACACTTTTCATTCAACTACTATTTTCCTTCCAAGATACACACACACCGTTAAGTTGCTATTTTGCCGTGTTGTACCAATTGAACCACTGTAAACTGTGTGAGTGCTGCTTCATGGTGTCTGTCAGTGCTGTCCAGCTGTCCAAAAGACTTTTATTGACTTCCATTCTATCACTGTTAAAGAAAAAAAGCCGTGCACCTTGAATTGCTGGCTCCACTTACTGCTCTTGTACCCATAAATAACCAAAAGGAATCTTGAACACAAGACATTTGCAGACCATGGAGAGTAGGTGATAGAACATATTTTAAAAGGCAGGACTCACTGCCATTGTACTCCTGTGAAGAGTGTAGTATTTTAACACAGCAGACGCCAACATATCCTGAGAGTATAAGGCACAGAAGAACTCTCATGACAGGACATGTTTATCACAGAGAGAGGCGGCACGCTGTTTATCCGTGCGGAGGCTCGTAGTGTGTCCTGGTAGCTGGAAACATCTGCTCCTGGTCTTGAGCATGGCACCGATCCCCTGACTGCATGTGGCGCTGTGCTGCCGTGACCCATCGTTCTGGCATCTCTCTACACGCCATGCATGTGCATGTGCATGTGCATGTGCATGTGCATGCGCGTGTGCATGCGCGTGTAAACCAGGAAACATTTTCCTTTCAAACGAAATGAATTCAATTCTGCATTTTGATCTAATTGATTACTGACTTTGAGCACAGGCAAAGGACATAATCAAGCTATTGGTATATAATCTTCATTAAAAGAACCACATGAAAAGCACAGGGGGGAAGGAAAATGGTTTCTTTTGATGAAAACAGAGCAGCCACGTTCCTGTTAACCAGACTCATTGCGCCTAAAATGCCAAAATCATTTAAAATCTAAATCACCATTAGGGTTTAGCCAAAGTAAATGGATGTTTACTGTAAACTGGATCTCAGCGTAGAGCAGAAACAGCTGAGAGAGATTAACCAGAGTGGCTGGAGAAGAATGGCTCATTACTGTGCGTGTATGTGTGTGTTTGTTTGTGTGTGTGTGTGTGTGTTTACGATTATTATTCATGTGGAGTTGCTATGATACAACGAAGCCAGCTGGGGAGCAAGCGCTGCGCTCAACCTTTGTTGCCCTTCCTCATTTATTAAACACACACAGAAATGCATGCAAGCAAGACCCCCAAACACACAAACACACACAAATCAGAGGAATCTGTAATCCACCCGAGCAACCGGCACACAACCCCTCGTACCCTCGCTCGTGTTAACATTCAGTTCTTAGCCGGCTCGGTGAGTGGCTTCCTCTCCGCCTACACACAGAAGGCTCAGAGCATCCAAAGCACCGACGTAAAGCAATGCCAGCTACTAAACCAAACAGAAGTGCAGATGTGACATAACTATTTGTACGATAACTGATCAGCACGTACACATACGCGGATCAACAGTTGGAAGGTGTCGCATTAAGTAATCTCTTTATAATGAAGATCAGAGGAGGTGATGATGCTTTATTTTGTATTTTCTGTGAAGACCAGAGATTAAAGGGACGCTGAGAAAAATAAAGTGACAGAGAGGTTGTATTTTCCATGCATTTGATTATCTGGAGTTCCTACCAATCCACACACTGTGAAATGAGACAACCCAGTCAGTTCTTGTGATTGATGTCACATGCAGACTCATTAGAATATGACTCCACCCGTCTGAGCATCTCCACCCTCAGCTGGAGAACTACCTTTGCAGATTTGCACCATTCATTTTTCTCATTTTTCTCAAGTCAATAAGAGCAAACTGGCTTTTTTTTTAGGTGGTGTGGGGTGGGGGCTAAATAGACAGGCACTAAAACACAGTGGTGTATAAAGTACCCAAAAGCCGTACTTGAGTAAAAGTAAAGATACCTTACTGGAAAATTACTCCAGTAAAAGTAAAAGTCACCTATTAAAATACTACTTGAGTAAAAGTCTTAAAGTATCTGATATTTTTTGTACTTAAGTATCAAAAGTATTTTTCTGATATAAAATGTACTTAAGTATTGAAAGTAAAAGTACAAGTACATGCTTTTAATAAAAAAGCAAAGGGTCAGAATTTTGAGAATTATGAAGTTTATCCTTTTAAGTGCTGTGGTCTCCGTGACCAAGGACCAGGAGTTGTGTTGATACAATAACTGGGTTGGCTGGGATCCATCCATATATATTATGTTCAACATAATATATTGTACCTAAGTATACTTTTGCATCTACTATGAACTTATCATCATAATTCTCCAAAAAGCAATATGACACTATGAAGGAGTTGTAACAGTGTGGTTATAATTATGCTCATTCCGCCCGCCGTGGGTCTCTTGGTACCGGTCTGTGGGTCTCTTGGTACCGGTCTGTGGGTCTCATGGTACCGGTCTGTGGGTCTCTTGGTACCGGGCCACAGAAAGAATGAATGAAACATTTCAATTAAATAAAAAAAAATCAAGGCCGGAAAGATGTTTTATTGTGAAAAAAGACCGCATACATCCGTCTGTGGTAACCTCAGACGGAATCTCTTGACACATGTCAAGATGTTACGTTACTCTAAAAATGAAACGTAAGTCTGTTACAACTCTGTCGGTGATCTGGAAACCAAGGCAGAGTATCCTGAGATCGCCAAAAAAGCATGAAAACCTGCTTCCATTTCAACATCCTGTCTTTGTGCAGCGGGTTATAAGTTAAGCAGTAGACTGGACTAAAGGTTTAGTTAGGAGTAGAGTCAGTAGACTGGACTAAAGGTTTAGTTAGGAGTAGACTGGACATAACAAACACACGTTGGGTGTCGTTGTCTCCCGTCTTTCCGAGGTCGGACCCGGTCTGTGAAAATATTGTCTTCACGTATGACGCATAAAGGTTTGGGAGCGCTGGACTAGAGGATGTAGAGGGAAAATGCAAAACATTGTGATTCGCAAAACCTGCTTGGTGGAGTCTGTGTTCCACCACAGTCCCCGATGTTTTTTTTTTTTTCTAAAGATAGATTTGATTTTGTAGCGAGTAACGAAGGTTTCAGGAGAAATGTATCGGAGTAAAAGTATCATTTTTCTTTGCAAAATGTAGTGAAGTAAAAGTAAAAGTAAACAGAAATATAAATAGTAAAGTAGAGTACAGATATCCCCAAAAACTACTTAAGTACAGTAACGAAGTATTTCTACTTCGTTACTATACACCACTGCTAAAACATGTGTTTGATACAGAGGGTGAATACAGGTACACTCAGACAGACAGAATGAGTAAAACACACTTTATCATTAAAGCTTGTAAACATGTTCTAGCAGAAAGCAAAAATACAAATATGAACCTGAAAATCAGCGTGATATGTCCCCTTTAAATATCACACAAAATACTGGAGGGGAACACACACACACACTCCTGTGTGTGTCTTTGAAACTTAAACTTGCTTTACACTTTACCACCATGGAGTAAAAGGCTTTAATGCAGCAAGGACAGCAGCATCTTTGGACTGAAATGTGAGAATGCCCAATGACTTCACATGAAAAAACAACAAGAACAAGAGAGGAAGTCATCGTCCCTAAATGTTGTTTAACAGCGCCTTCTAAATCAACTCATATGAGCATTTCTTGGTCTGCCTCCATAGCCACAGTACCAATGAGTTTAGCTCCCAGGAGGTCGGAGACGGCCTGTGAACCAGAACCGTCTCCAGTGTTGATGTCACAAACGCTGTACACACATCCATCTCAGACCCAACGCCATACTCTTTCTACCGTTGCTAATGAGTCATTACTCCAACCATCACCAGAAGCCACTTGTCAGGAAAATGTAAACATGGAAAGTTTAAGTGATTTAAGTGAGCGCAGTGAAATTGTTAGGAGAAGACATAATGGAAGTACAGAGGTCAGTATCTCTGTATATCTCTATGTCTAAAGTGTGTTCGTCTGCCGAAAAATGTAGGTGTCTGTGTTTGGGAACAATATGTATCCGTGTGTGTGTGTGTGTGTGTGTGTGTGTGTGTGTGTGTGTATGTGTGTGTGTGTGTGTGTGTGTGTGTGTGTGTGCCGATCGGTGCAATTTGGAGGAATCAATACTGTGCATGTACTATGTGTCCTTTTTGATGTAATTATCTGCATATTCTTAAATTCAATGTGTTACAGAAATGTGTCTTCATTGAATAGGCCATTTTACGAGCATACATATACATTTCACATTTTTGAGAGTAGGATGATTAGTCAGGGCGCCTCAGCATGAAGAAGGTAAGTGCAGCGCCACAGTATATGTAAACATAGAACATTTAAAGTCACTTTGTGGAACTGTTTGTACTGCTGTTATAACAATTTACACCAAGATTAAACCAAGTGGACGCCTTGAAAAGGACGAGCTTATAAATACTTTTTAAAAGAGTACATGACTTTAACAACATCAGAGGCTAAAATGCTAAATAAAATGACAGCCTTGAGGTTGTATGCCAGTCAAGTTGCAGTTTACATCCATGTCCGGCCAAAAATATCATCATGTCATAATTTTATACTATTTGTGTGAAAATTGACAGAATTAGCATTACAATTCTTGAATTATGGCTAAAAGTGTGTTTTGTGAGGTCACAGTGACCTTTGACCACCAATATGTAATCAGTTCATGCTTGAGTCCAAGTGTTCGAGCCAAATCAGTATACATTCCCTCCAGGCGTGCCAGAGACGTCACTAGGATGGGACGGGCGTGAGGTCACGGTGACCTTGACCTTTGACCTCCAAAAGCGAATCAAATCAGCGCTCCTGAGATATTGCATTCACGAGAATGGACCGGACGGACATTACCGAAAAACACAATGACCGGCACGGAGGTATGAAAATAATAAGAATAACACGGACACACACATTCAGACATGGACACACACTGAGCTGAGCCAAAGCCAAACAATGGAGAGAGACGGGCGATGACGACGGTCTGGGCAGCAGAACAGGGTTCAGTTAAGAGCAACAGTCCATGACCTGTCTGGGCAAACTTACACACACACACACACACACACACACACACACACACACACACACACACACACACACACACCTATAAAACCCTGCAGTGACATGATAGTGCAGTCAACTAGGACCTCATTATCACCTGGCTCTGAAAAATACCGTTGACCAAATCCAGGAAACACACACACACGCACGCACACGCACACGCACACACACACACACACACACACACACACACACACACACACACACACACACACACACACACACCTGGTTCATGTGGTATCGGTTAAGGGTCACCGGGCAGGATTTGAACCACATCTCCAGCGACCACAGGGGTGTGAGTGTGTGGGCCTATGTGCATATATTTGCAAGCGAGCCTGCGTGTGTGTGTGTGTGTGTGTGTGTGTGTGTGTGTGTGTGTGTGTGTGTGTGTGTGTGTGTCTCAGAGGGCTAGCTTAACCTGCCCCTGCTATCGATACTCTCAGAGTGTCACACACGCCCGACTGACCAGCTACAGGAAAGAGGAAATGAGAGGATTTGGTGTGTGACATTTGCGTCTGCATTTAAGAGAGTGTACGCCTCTGTGTTTGTGTTGGAGTGTAGGCCGTATTTCCTTGTCAGTCTGTGAGGTTGCACGGGTCAACGAGTTGGTCTGTGTATAGTGTGAGCGAGCAATCGAGCATTCACTCTTGTCTCTTTGCTTCACTGCGACAGTTTGTTTCAGACAGAGAAGGTTCACTGTGTGTCAGCGCGGTAGCAAGTAACTCTAGGAGGTGAAATAAACGGAGAGGAAGTAGAGAGAGACGAGGGTGGATGAAAGGGAAGAAAGGCGGAGGGATGGCGGATGGAGTTAAATAGAGAAGTAGGAGGGATGAGTGTAAAGAAGGTAAACAAAATGTGGAGATTGAACAGAACATTTCAACTAAGGCTCTCAGTGGACTGTATCCCGAACATTAAGATTTAAAAGCATTCAAACGTTGAAACCTTTCGGTCAAACCATGTTGACGTTGCATGTCACCACGAGACACAAGAACACGTTTCATGAATATGTTTCAGATCACGCATTGGTATTAGCAGAAACAAACAAAAATTATTTGGTTAAGATTATAAAACGACAACGCGACAATGTAACGCAACAACGTAACGCAACAACGTAACAACGTAACACGATAACGTAACGCAACAACGTAATAACGTAACGCAACAACGTAATAACGTAACGTAACGCGATAACGTAACAACGTAACGCGATAACGTAACAACGTAACGCGATAACGTAACGCAACAACGTAACGCAACAACGTAACAACGTAACGCGATAACGTAACGCAACAACGTAACGCAACAACGTAACGCAACAACGTAATAACGTAACGCAACAACATAACGCAACTCAACATTTACTTTTAGCTTTCCATGGACACAAACAGCACCCATCTCACTCTATATTAGGGCTGTCAAAATTGCTAAAAAATGACGTTCGAATATTCCCTTTAATATTTCCCCCCCCCCCCCCCTGCACCGTCGGTCGCGCATAGCGGTTTAAATGAACGGCAACAATAAACACATGCTGAGTGCTGATCAGGGATAAGGTTCCTCGGTTCCAGTTCTTCACAGAACTCCCTGAAGCCCTCATGTCCTTGCATACGAACAAAATCAATTTTTGCGTGCAGGCCTCCTGTCGTGCCGCAGACAACGAACTTGTGGCGGACGGCGCAAAATACGTATCCAGACATGGCTGTTTCGCTGAAGGTCCACATTTTATGCCATATTCTCTTGGGTGCACATTCTGGAGATGTGGCCTCAAGTTGCTTGTCGTTGAATGGTAAGCTAATTCTCTAGCTTACATAGTGTAGCGACCCTGGGTCAGGAAAGCTACGAGACGTTAGCTGGCTTATAGGGTGTTTATTAAGGGAACATAGAACAGGCTACTGTGGGCCGCAGCCTACGCCACAACAACAGCAAAACCCCGTGAAAGCCTCAACCAGCTTCACGTCTGCTCCGGGTCATAGACTCTGCCCCGAACGGCTCGTCACACACACACACACACACACACACACACACACACACACACACACACACACACACACACACACACACACAAAAAGAGGACACTTCATCGCGGCCGCGGCGGGGGTTGCCAGATTCACGATAATTATCCTCAGAATTTTTTTTTTACATTCAAATATTAATTTTCACATTCGAAATTCTGTTTTTAACAACTATTCGAATATATATTTGAATTTCGATTATTCGTTGACAGCCCTACTCTATATCTCTATATAGACCGCTATATCTGCATTTTAAACGCTCCCAGGGTGAAGATGGCAACAGCGGCTCTCCTGTGAGAAACAACCGGAGTTCTCCTCGCACCGGAGCAGCTCTCCTGCTCCAGGTGAAAGAGACAATGAGCTCGTGTCTTCTACCAACAATGAGCTGCTGGCTTCACACATTACAAAAGTACAAAGTACACGGACATAAAACTAAGTCATTAATAAATACATGGAGAAATGCCTGTACTTTCGGGTAAATGGTTACGCCGTTAACAGGTTACGCTTGCACATGCGCGACTCCCTTATTTTTTGGCGTTTTGCCAGAAGTCTCCGTGACGTCCTTTCTGCTGCTGCGTGTCTCAAAACAGAAAACAGATCTCAACGTTGAACATGAATTGTATCAAATCTACAACCCTGTTTTAAAAAGATGTGTAGAGGAAAGCAGCTCACTGCTCCACTAATACTGATGCAACCTGATGCTCACATATCTGCACTCATTCTGTTATGTTTGGCAAAAAAAAAAGTAGTAACTAAATATTAGTTTGTTTGTTTTTTTGCACAGGTATAACTTTATGTTCATTGTTCTCAGTGATTGCAATTAAAACATTTACAAAATTGTCTGATGGAGCAATCTGATTTACTTGAAACTTTAAGTGATTGCAATTTTCTTTATTCTGTTATTTATAAAAGCACAGATGGAATCACAAAATGTTATTTACAGAAAAAGTTTGAGAACCACTACTTTAAGTGTTTGTGTTGGTTGAGCACTATTAGCATTATTAGCATATGATGTCTAAATATTATGTTAAAGAGTATGTTATGTTAAATAATGTTAAAGAATGTATAAAGAATAAATACATAAGTAAAACAATGTAAACACTGTACATGACAAGATGCATGGTTCATTAAACATCTCCATGTTTACTGTTGCTGAATGGTTGCTGTTGGTATGTTCAACATGATGAATGGGGCATTTTTGTGCCTGGGCTATTGAGGGAAGTTTGTGAAAATTGCTACCCTATTTGGTATTAACTGGTAACCATGAAATGCCTCAATTCAATTCAGTCCAGAAGAGCAGGTACCTGTAGGGTATGTGGAGAGTGTTTCTATGTCTAAAGATTTCGCTGCTTCACTCATCTGCTTCACTCTTCTGGGCTAAGCCCCAGATGTGTCAACATCCTAGAGACGCCCCTGAGAGATGCTTCATGTACGACGTCACTTGCTCGGCCCCAATTCAAAAACAAAAACGTCCACATTCAATGTATTCTATGTATCTGAGCATTGTATTCCTTAATCAGGGAGCTGATATTAAAAAGAAGACAGGAAAGGGGAAAGAGATGAGGGATGACATGCAACAAAGGTTCCCAGCTGCACTGAAACCAGGGACGTTGCTCGTGATGATCGCCGCCTTAAACCCCGGGCCACTTGGGCTTCCATCAAGATGAGAAATAATAACTCAGGATTTAAATTGGATTGGAAGTAATTGGAATGAGATTTGGATGGGAAGCGATCATTTCAGATGTGAGGGAATAAAATAGGACAAAACAAGGGGGGAAATATCCCTCCTCCATCCCCTTCCAATAACAATCACCTTAGTGGCCAATTAACAATTCTTATACAATTTTCCATGTGGCAACCTTCTAAAAAGGGTCTTTGTCATAGGACTTTGTGCCGTTCCCTCGCTTTTACATGTAACACATTTATGATACAGATGTAAGCCTCCACGGTGTGATTTCTTGTCCAGAAAGGCAAATACTGCACACAACAAACTTACAAAAGAAAGCACCGCAGGTCATTTTTCCACACAACAAGAAAATTAAGTAAAACAAAATGCATTTGTTTAGTTTCACATGGCATATTTGCTCAAACAAACAGAGATGTCTATGGGAAGAAGCACATGTTTTCCTCTTGTTTTCTGTGTCTGAAAGTTTTTTTTTAAGGTTTGCCTCGTGGCTTATATCTTTAATTTATATAAGCAAAGGTCTAAAAGAAGCTACACAATGCTTTAAGAAACGATTACATGAGAGGAACACACGGCGGATCATTCTTCTAAATAAGAGTGTTGAAATTATCAGAGAGGACGATGCCAGAGAACATTCTTAAACCTGCTCTGTGGAGCTGTGAGTGGGTGCTTCTACAGCTATTTCAAGTCTTGTGTAACTTTGCACTTTTGACATTTAACGGATACTTTGTGGAGGCGGGATCCAACCACACAGCCAAAATGTAAAGTTAGAGAAGTTGATTATTATAACAAAAAAAATGAAGATTGATGTACTGCCTCCCTCCCAATAGTTAGAGCCATTTCCCATCTTCAGGGGAATTTCACCGAAAGAAAAGCTGAGAATCAGTCCAGTTAGGGTGGTAATATTCAGATGTGTGTCCTCGGTGAGAGGGCAGGGAAGAGAGAAGACATCGCAAATTGAGATTGACTAGGAAAAGGTGAAAATTATAAAAAGGACTGAAGGCAAAAGATGAAAAGGAGGAAAAGAAGGAACTAAGAGAGTGAAGGGTTCTTTGATGAATTGGTTTGGAATGAGAGCAGAGTGCTGGAGAGACCAGTGAAAACAAACTGGACTGAAGCATTTATTTACACTCTGCTTCTCAATTAAGTCCAATAGGCCACTTTAACGAGGCTGACATTTCAACAGTGTAATGAGATAGCTGAGGGTCCTTCTGCCGGGTGTATTTGTGTGTTTGGATACGCACATGTGAAAACATCCCCACAGTTTGTGTATGACTACGACGTTTCCCTGCATGTCAGGTGGTGACACGCACACGTGTGTTTATCCATATCTCTGCCGTACGATCTCGACCCTCCATCCCTCGCCTCCTCTGTCTCCACTGCGTTTGTTTAAACGGAACAATCTGGAAAGCCTCAGCGGCCCGGGAATGTTTACCAGGCCGCATCGTAACGCTACACCTTGTGGGTGAGCGAGGGAGTGAAAGAGGCACAGAGAGAGAGAGAGAGAGAGGAAGAGGAGGAGGAAGGTGGAGTGTGAGAGAGATTGCCTTGATGGAGACAGAAGGATGGAAAGTGAAGGTTTCGGTTTCCCCTGTGTGTGCACGCTGCGAGGAATGCAGCCCTCCAGAGCCGAGGGAAACTCCCTCTGTGGTAATGTTTTAAGCAGCTAATAAACTCTCGCGGCTGAAGGGATGAAACTCTATCCACACCAGGTGAAAACCATTTCTCACGCTTTTGTGTGTTTAGATGTGAGTGAGCGCCACAGATTCCTCTGTCTGTTCACATGTGTGTTTGTGCCTGCGTATGGATATATATATATATATATACACACAGATGTTCCGGTTGTGTGTCTCCGCCGGTGTGGAGGATAAAAGCCAGATTCTCGGGGGGATTTCAGTGAGCATGTAGGCTGCGTGTTTAACACAGAGCAGAACTCCTGCTGAAAAGATCCATTAAACGCACATCACCACACCGTCACCAAAATACAAGAGGCCATGAAAAATAAGCTGTCATAATTGGACACATGGCGCGGTTTCTCCTCAGCTTCCCGGGGCAGGCGGCGTGAAGAGATCAACACTTTCTATGACGACCACGTCTGTAATGCATTACCAACATGATGTGTTATAATCTGCTTTGAGCGCTGTATCATTATAGTTATAAACACTTAAAACATATTTAAAATGCTTGATAACAATAATCATTATAAAGCATTTTATGATAAGTATCATGTTACTTCATAATTGCTGGTCACTCACGGACATTTTTGTTTTTACAAGGATTAAAGCGTATTATAATTCCCATAGTAATGCATTATTATATCATATATAATGTATTACAACTATGGGAATTATAATACGCTATGATTCTTTCAAAAACAATAGTCGGTTAGTAACCAGCAATTATTAAGTTGTATGATACTTGACCTTCTAATTCATTGTTAAATGCTTTACAATGTGTTTTGATTATTGTTATAAAGTCTTATGGATTTATGACTATAATTATACAGTGCGATACAAGATTATTACACATTATGAGTATATTTATAGTGCATGGGGTACTTTTGTAAGCAGAAGGAGAGAAGGCTAGTGGTCCTCTGGCAACGGTTGAAGCCCTTAACAATAATAATAAATTACTCTGGATCATAATCTAGAAGAGAATCAAGCTTCCTGCTTGAAACTGTGACCATTAAACAGAAATGTGATTATTTTTTCCTACTCCTACCTCCAAAATCCATGGTTTCTGAGATGTAACAGACGTTCTTAATTTGGAAAGCAGGATTCATTTCTTGCTGATCGAAGGGCCATCTTTGTCTATAATTTGACATCAAGGGGCCTATACTCTGTTCTTTCTTCTTCCAATAAGTAATCACGTTTTTCTTAAAAAACTGTTTGCTGTGTTTATTCCAGCAGTTGTGAATGTTTCCGTTACCACAAGCCGCAAACTGACTATGACTGCATGATTTGGCAAAAAAAAAAGTATTTCAGCAGCTGTGGATTAAAAAAAAAATTATCATTTTTTTTTCGTATTCTTTTACCAGCACACAGAAGTAGGAGAAAAGGCATTTAATGGGCAACTGGACAACTTGTTGTTGAGGAACCCGTCTCCTGCCTTCTGGACTTTGCTCTGCATGTGTGTCAATGCATGTCTAATTGCTTGTGATGAGAAGCAAATGTGTATGCATAACCACAAATTTGCACTGCACACACACTTGTGCAAGTCTGTGTGTCCTGCAGAAGACGGATGGCTCTCCATTCAGACCGCAGTGGAAACATTCATTGGTTCCAGCCTCTACAGACATTTTGTACGAATCTCGCGCATGCATAAAGCAACATTGGTCCATCATCAAATACACATACATGCAGGAACTAACTTCATCTTTTAGTTTAATTTGTTCACATCATATCATATAATATTAATACAAATGTGCAAGGCTTCCCCTTGAGACTCCCCACTGGGTCTCTCACTATAATTTGCTCAACATTGCAACATTCATTCAACTGAATAAAGAACATTTGGTACGGAGCTAAAAATGAAACGACGATGAGAATAATGTCACACTTTGCTTGTTGCGCTTATTTGCATTTCAGAATCGTCTCACAAAGCAGAGCAGTGTTGGACGCCACATTCGGGAAAATTAATTAAGTCCCCGTTGACTATAAAAAAAAAAATGTGCTCAGTATCATCGGTGCTCTTAAACGCTTGTTGGCAATATAACACTCTGAAGTCTCTCATGACTGAGGAGTGTAAAACGTCCCTCCAGGGGGACGATCTTCTCTGTGTGTGTGTGTGAGATCACTGATGAATATTATTTAAAAAGCTCTCTGGAGCTCACTCCTCTCCAAATGTTTTTGGGCTCAGTGGATTAGTTCCATATCAGTTTCCATGAGAAAGAGTTGTGCCCGCTGCCAGCGGCCTTTCATCACAGCACACACCAAAACGTGGCCTGGCACAAGCGAAGAGGCTTTGTCGCCGGTTTTAGCCGAACTCACCAAAACCCCCCACGTCACATTGTCTGTTCAAACCAAAGCACACACTCGGAGCTTAAAGTTGAGCCACATTAAGATTGTCAACAAAAAAGAGATCCTAACCTCAAACACGCTCTGCTCGTTCCCCCTGCAACTTCATTGTTCTTCCTCTTCAAAGGCTTATTTCATCCCGTAACTTGTTGTTTGTCGTACTTACACGTCCCAACATAGCAACAGTTTCTAGCGAGCTCCCTCACTTGTTCATACAAATGGACGCACACGCGGAAATAAAAGGAAATATGCACAAAATCTCTCTCATGCAACACCAAAGCCAGTAATCTGGCTTGGTACTGTGTTCTATACCCAATAGTATTTTACCACTGCCGTCCTCTCTGCCTATTGGATTACAATGAAAGAAAATAGGATTTCCAACATCCACATTTACACTGACTAATTTAAAATGAAGATGTTTTTTTTTTTTCGTTATACTATGAACATTTGGTAAGTGCTCTTTTTTATATATTTCTATTTAAACGTGATGGCAAAACAGCTCCAAAAGAAGAAAAGCCTTATTTTTCATGCCCTGTTAATTCGTAAAGCAACAAATAAACAGCCTCTTCACAATTATTAACACACACAAATGACAAGAGGACCTTGTACGCTCTAATTTTCTTCTTAATTGAGCCGCCCGTGTTTCTCTCTCATCACATTCTGCCACGAAAACGTTGAAATTATAAGAGCTTCACCTTGTCCTATTTCTGAGTATCAATCCAAGAGACTAAATTATATTATTAACAAAGACAGACCAACAGCTGGACAAAAGACCCATCTTTCTATGAGTGTTTAGAAATAGTACTATATCATCGTGATGTCATCGGCCTACTGAGGTACCCACTGACACCAGATGTGAAACACTACTTTTCTTAAATCCATGATATGAAATGAAGGAACATTTAGGTTGGGGACATTATTCAGATTTCAGTTCCTTTCGTCTAAACATTTTTTGAATACATTTTGGTTCCATTATCCTTAAGTGTTGCTAACTTTTCTATTATTGTACAGCTTTTAGGATGATTTAAAAATGTTGTGTAAAGTGTCTTTGAGTACTATGAAGCGCGCTATACAAATTAAATCCATTATTACTTTTAACCGTACAAGCCTCCCATAATGAATGTGTTTGCATCCGTGCTTCTGAGAAGAAGAAAACAAGTCGCGTCTGCCAAAAGGACAGCAGAGTGTTGTTGTGTGTCAGCAGAGCCCTCTGAGAGCTAAGCTAATGAAGGCGAGGAGCATCTGAACCAACAGTAGCCCACGTCTGCTCACTGAGACCACTGTTTTAAAAGTTAGAGCCGCATTTGGAGCAAAGTCAAGCTGCACTTGATTGACGCAGGTTCAATTTTGCACCAAAATCATGAAATATTGTTACTAATACATGCACTCACGTGGAATAATCATTTCATGGCTTTTAGGAAAACGACAACAACCATTTACAGTCTATAAAAGACACACACACACACACACACACACACACACTCGCAGTCTGGGAGCGAACCAAATCGTCCGTGGAGAAAACAACGGCTAATCCTCATCCTGTCGCACTCGTTATCCTTTTTAACTCATTTATCCGTGTTTAGCTCTCCCTTTCATCCCTCGCTCGCTCTCCAAACCCTCACTAGTCACGTGACCCTAATACACGCCGGATACAAGCGAGATCATCCAAGTATCTGCGAAAACCACAGGCTTCCACCTCAACTGTTGGAACTGTGTTTGTTTGACATTCTGAACATTGTTCCACACATTTTCACCGAGCAGACGGCGGCAGCGAGACAGATTGAGAGGAGAAAGTGGGTGACATTTGGAGGGTCCTGACCTGATAAACCCCTCTCCCGCTCTGCCCGTCTCCTCTCTGCCCTCGCTGCTCAATTCAAGCCTTCCAGAGGATAAAATGGGCTTTATTTGGAAGCTGTCCTCCAGTTCTCCGAGCCAGCGCATGGCTCTCAGTCACAAGGAGATCAACTTATGGCACTGCCAGCCGACTCGTATGAAGTGAGTGAGACCGGAGCTGTGCCGGCCATCTGGAGCATCGGCAGCATTTGGACAGGCTACGTACGGCAGCCTGTTCCAGAGAGTGTGTTGAGCAAACGCTGAACCCAAACCTGGACTGCGAGGTGATTAACATCAAGATGGCGAACTCAGAGAGTCCAGTTCCAGGACAGGTGATCCGAGTTGGTTCAGTCACCTCAGGGAGGTTGAGCTGAAGGCATAAACCTGATGGATGGATGGATGGAGCTCAAACACGATTCACCAAGGCAATGTGCATATAAAGGTCAGAGCTTGAGTTCAAATCCAGTGGAGCTCAACATATTATTCCATGCATAGGCACACTGAGTGTATATCTGATCTTTAAGAAAGTGCTGAGTGATTTTGCAACATTGTATTTAAAAAGGATCCAACTACTTTGATAATTTCAATGTTATGCAACTTATTTTTATTTTTTCTGTGTCTGCTCATATTTCCTCGAACATGGCATGTTAAACTTACTATATAAAGGCTGTATCAAAACAATTTCTTGAGTCAGTATCAAAACTTCTTCCAAGAGGAAGAAACTCTCCACAAACAGGTGATTGAAAAGCACACATCAGGTACCCGGAGTACAAATAAAACCTCCAACATGTTTATCATTTCTACTGGAAGTGAAGATATTTGTATTTAATGAAGACTTTTTGTCAAGTTGGAAAGAAAAGACATGAATTAGAGCCGCGTGGGTTGTTAAAGGTAAACTACGTGAAACTAAATGGGAGAACTGAAATGAAGTGCCACTTAAAGAAGCAGAGATAACTCATGATTTCAGAATAACAGAAAGAAACACACAATAACACAAAGAAGCATAAACAAGTGTGCGATATTCTTTTCTCGCCACTTATCGTCATCTTTCATTCTCCTGTCATCTTTGAGCTCCCTCCTTTTCTTCTCCATCCGTGTACAGCTCAGCTGATAAAAGGCCTCTCTCTCTCTCCTTCAGCCCTCATTCCTCCCTCCTCTTTTCCTTTCCTAACGTCTCCCTTTGTGTCTCTTGAGTGCTTTGTTGTGAAATGTTTGGGCACAATCGTTCCTCCTATTTCACACATATTTATCTGTTTTTTCCCCCCCTCTCCAGTATCTTGTCTCGCAAACAAAACAAGGCACGGCTTTTTGTCTGTCAATCCCTCTCTAACTTATTTCCTCTGCACAGAAATCAACTCAGTGGCTCCGCGATCAATGCATTTAAAGGGATAGACGGGTATTGTGTTCACTGCAAATCACTGCTCAGGATTAGAAACGAAAAAGGCAAACATTTGTGTGTGCAAGTTTATACCCGCTCTCTCTTTCACTGTCCCGCCTCTTGCTTCTTTCCCTCGAGCGACTTGAACACAAATCCTCAACTACGGAGTCTATTAGCTCGGACAGGGATTGTGTAAAGAGGGAGATGTATTTTGGGAAGATTATAATTGCTTATGTCATGCTGGTCCCATCCCTGTGACTGACTGTAACTGACTGTTGGATTAGTGTGTGTGTGTGTACTGTAGAAAGCTCCCTATGGCTATATGAATGATGTGTGTCCGTGTGTGTGAAAGAAAGACAGACACAGTGGTGACAGGAGAGATTATTTCTATTTATATGTTTAATTTAAACGTAACCTAGTTTGTTTAAATGGGTCACACGTGTCCTGATTGAGAGTCTTGTTGTGGTCTGTACACAGAAGAGACTAAAACTACGATCCGATGGGCTCGCTAGGTAAGGTTGAGGGTCGCAGAAATACTTTAACTACAAGTGGAGACTTTTCGGAGTACTACTACTGTTTATATGAAAATAATGAGTATTAAAGTGTTTCGTGGCGCCAGAGGAAGCTTTGTGAGATCTTAGTTGGAGCTAAAAAGATAAATAAAATACAAAATAGTCTGCTTCTCCAGCCTTTAGAGGCCAGCAGCTCGAGGCAACAATAGCTGCTGCTATCCATACCCAATGAGACCGTACACTCATGTTTTCAACATTTACTGAGGATATCAAGTGAGAAGTTGGGTGATCCCAAATCTCTGGCCAAGCTGTTGGCGGTCGCATTGCATTGTGGGCCAAGGAGCCACGTTTTGACAAGTGAGATTGTATGGAATAAAAAATAAAAAGATATCTGAGGTTTATTTTAGTGTTGGACTCCCTCCAACGTGAGTCCAACACTGTTACAGGAACGCAATGCTGAATCAGTGGAGTAATCCGTTAAGTTTGTAGCATTTCATTTTGATGTACCTTAGTTTTTGTCTGATATTCATTGTTGTCTCTCTGTGACGCACTTTGTTGAATGCTTGTTGTTTTTCTATGTTCTCTATAAATACAGTGACTTGACTTGTCATTCCCAGAACTTCATTAGTGAGGTTGGTCATTTCTGTGTAATTAGCTTTTCTTTTGGCTTATTCTGTTGTAATTATTCTAGAAAACTAAACATTATTAAGAAAACATATCGATAAGACAATGCCAGTGCTGTCACAGCGGCTGACTGACCGCCTTATAACTCCACAGCTGTTTTCTTTCTCTAATTGAAATTTCGCGTTAGCTTGTGTGCTGAATTTGTTTCTTGACCGCAGAGTCAATGAAATCCTTTCAGTGACATATTAGCATTAATGGAGAATTAAGCCGTTTTATAATTTCTTTAAATTATTACAGCACCAAAAAAAAAAACAATCAGATGACACAATACCACATTTTCTGTTGAAACTTCGTCATATGACAATGTCAGAAAAACTTTAGAAAGACGCATTAGTGAATAAAAGAGAAACTTAAAGGGCGAATGGAAACGTAGATACAAAGCGACAAGAGAATCATATAAATGTCAAGACGAGTAAAGTGTGTTTGGTGGTTTGTAACTTTGCTGTGGAGGAAAGAAAGCAGGCAGTGAGGTGAATAAAGCAACTTCATTTCACTCTCAGAGGAAAAGCATTGTGTCTCACGCCGTCTATTCTCTCTCTGTTGGCTGCCGTTCCTCCTTTTATCAGCTCCTCGTGACAAACTAAAGAGAGTAAGCACAGCGGTTGGATGGTGTGTGTATTAATATATGTGCACATCTGAAACTGAAGTTGACGCTCAAAGCTCCACAAAGGAGTTGAACCCTTTTGATAAAAAACACAATACAGACAAACGGTGGGCCGCTGATGCCACTGGAGGCTACATGCAGGATGTTTCCGGTTCATTCTTTTGGTTTCAAGCGGCCGAGAAAAGAACACACACCTTTTTAAGTAGCCAAATTATTATTTAGGAGGTATTGTTTTTGCATGACACATACATCAAATTTGTGCCATACTTCTATTTTCCAACCTACCGTGGCTTTATTGACACTGTGTGGAGGTTTCCGTCACACGGAAGTGGGCGTGGTTTCATCTGTCAGCCCTTTGCCCGCCTCATGCAGTGATGGTACTGAGGCTCGGCCCTGGGGATGAAGTAACAACTTCAATTATATTTTTAAGTAATTACATGTAATAGTAAACTGAAATTCTGAGGATGTAAAAAGTGGTGCGAAAGAATCAGTGTTCTGCTGACGTGTGTTTGGTTACACAAACCTAGTTGCTGTAGGAACATAAAAAAAGGGAAGGTGCACATAAGTTCAAGGTGGAGATGAAGAAACGTTAAGTGCTGTGGTTTTCTTTGCGTCCTGCAGTGTTGTTTCTGTGTTTGTGTGATCACTAAGGAGGCCACATGAAGCCGTGCCCTTCCCGGCTCAGCATCACGGCCCATTCGGCTACCTTACATGGAGATAGAAACAACTTTACGAGTCTTTGTCTCTAAGTACTCTGAAGTATCCCATGTGTTTGCTTTGTGCTCACAGTAGTCTGGGGATTTGTGGCCAAATGTTCATACCTGAATTCTGCTTGTGTATAACTCCTGGCTGCGCTCTTCAGTCCTGGAAGCCCCAGGTTGAAATTGCACCATGAGACAATGCTGGAAAGAAGCCGAAAAACACAGCAGCAAACACACGAAGGCTTTAGAGAAATAAATCCCACCCAGTGTGGCTCAGTGCTGTGGGTTTAGCCTCACCTCTTCAGAGGCCTGCAGGAGCCAGCAGGAGCCTTGCTACAGTATGTGTGCTAGAAGGATGCCTCAAGTTTACCACTGGGTTGAAGTATGTGTGTGTGTGTGTGTGTGTGTGTGTGTGTGTGTGTGTGTGTGTGTGTGTGTGTGTGTGTGTGTGTGTGTGTGTGTGTGTGGGCCGTGAAAAGGGGAAACAGCTGCCAGTGGAGTTTACCACAAGTCATTACTGTCCACAGGGGAAAGAGGAAATGTAATTTTTTACACACAAAGACTTTGTAGGACATATTCAGTATTCGTAATACACTGTCCATGACCCTGCCAGGATGTGAATCTTGGGACTGACTGACTGCCATAATCAACACTTCCACTGTGGTCAGCAGCTTGTTCACACATTGAGGTGAAGTTGTATCTACATTTCAAAGGAGCATTTTACACAAGAACAGTGGTTCCCAACACGGGTGTCACAAAGGGTTCGAAACACATTTCTGCTCAACAAAATTGTTTTATTAAACGTGCCTGTTCAGGGATCGAAAAAGACGATTTAGCTTTAATATTTTTAAGTCTTTGTTTGAGCTGGTCACAACCTGTTAGAAAGTGGTTCCTCAGTAGATTCACTATAGCTTTGTTTCAAATAGTTGCTGGTTGGTATCCACTGCACTTGAACGTGACATGAATGCGACAATTTTCCAGTCTTTTCTGAATATAAGTTCAATCAATTCGACAAAAAAAGTCACCGCACTGACCTGTCTTTGAACTGCATCTTTGTCCAAGAAACTTCAGGAACTCGTGAACCTTGAAAACAACCCCACCCAAAAAGACAGTGCACACAATGTGCTGAACAGGAAGATCAAATCTGTTGACAAAATGTAAAACAGGCATTTGGCCTTGTGTATCACTTCCGCACGTCAATGCTGATTCGTGCAATATTGAATTGTCGTCGTTGGTGATTTGAATCCACCGACGCTCCAATAAACCTGCACACCGTGGTAGATTTGCATGAACACGTTTTTTTAAATGGATGAGCGTGTGCAAGCAACGCTGCCGATTGTGATCTGCGCTTGTCACACTTGAATCATTAGTCCACCGTCACAGAGAAAACAAGATCGTAAGTTGACAATAATTAATGAGGATTTTGGGAGGTCTGGCAATTCCAAGGACGGCCTTCAAGCACAGTGTACACGGAAAACAATCAGAAGTCAAGGGAACAAAAAGGAGGCTGCCAGGCTGCCAATAATAGCTACAACTGAACAATACCTTGGCAAGCAGACACACACACACACACACACACACGCTCGCAAACTGGCAGGCATTCATAATAGGAAATCCTAATTACAATGTATTCCAATGATTATTAAAGCTAATAATAATAACTGATAATAATTACAGCGTGCCAAACCTGCCCTGTGAGGGAGGCTGGAGCAATTACACAGCCAGTCAGTCAGTGACTACTTCCTACAGTCAGTCAGCGAGTCGACCGATCTCTAAAATACAGCATCAGTCAAAGAAATTACCAGCGCGAGGCCACTCTGTCAGGAAACCCCTGAAGTTACTGTGGGGTTAGTCATAATCTGGACAGATTAAACGTCAATTAAAGATGCATTAAGTGATTGAGAGCACGAGAAGACAGATGTCTCCCAGAAACAGAGCCCTGATATATGATCAGCTTCTAGGGCTCCCGAAAGATGGGGGACGTGACACAAAAAAACATCTAAGAAAGGTTTTTAGTCTTGTACAAGCTGGAGTCTCACAGCTGGTCCATCTGAGTCACAGACTTGATATACAAGTGGACAAAGTTACCGTGACGTCACCATTGGTCTGTGGGCTACCGGTTTGAAGCTTCGACTTGGGCATAGTCGCCATCTTGGATTTTTGGAACCAGAAGTAACCATATTTGGAAGGAAGGGTGGAGCTGAATGAGGAGGGGGAATAACAAATGCTAAGTTAGCAACTAACACTAGCGATAGCTAGCTAGCTTGGTTATGAAGGAGCATTTGTAATTCAAGCTGTGATATTAAATTGGATGTTTTTTTCCCGGCTAACGAAAACCAGACTTGTTTGTAATCTATTTAGCGGAAAAAAATGAACAGCCAACTACTTGGAGTGTCTTTTAGTACTCCGAACACTGAAAAAAACGCTGTGATAGCGACGCTGAAAAGTGGCCGCTCCCTTAATTATGCTTAGCTTTAGCCTTAATATAATTTAAACCAGTGCGTTATATAAAATTCAACCCACTTACAGAATTGGGAAATTAACTATAGAGACCAAAACCGTTTTTGGCAGGTTAACGTGTTTATTCCCACTGGAAAATGTAGCATTTTAACATGCGGTCTAAGTGGATTGACTCGTTTTTCAAACTGTAGTTTTTGGCAAGTTCTGTGGTGGTTTCATTTTTCAGCCTTGGAGGTTGCTGCTCGGTCTGAGTTTTATAAAAATAAGAACTCATCCATACTGCAAGGTGAAACAAAACAATACATTAAGCTTCAAGCTTCTCAAAGAAGTACGTAAAGTCTGGCTAAGAATAGCTACGGAGCCTTTATCACTCAGGTAAAAAGTCAGTCGCTCCACACTCTTTTAATTTGCTCCATTTCAGAGACATGTTGGATTCACACAGAGAGAAGAGTCCAGAAGCACTCTGCAATTAATCTTTGTAACTACTTTGTAGCTCTCACATGCATTAACACAAACAGCAGGACTTAAATAGCCATTACAATCAGAATATTGAATGTTGAAAATACACACACCCACACACACTTTGTACATCCATACTGAACACTTTGCACAAAATGAACCTTGGCAGGAACTCAGGAGAATTTAATTACTTCCTCTCCCTCTCCCCATTGGCCGAGAGGTCTGGGATATGCTAATTAAGGCTTGACTGATAAAACATTCCCTCGGCCTTTGTGTCTCATTACGACTAACTTCTCTGATTGCAGCCTCGTCCTGCACCCACAGTGTCTGACAAATAGGAAAGCACCTTAAGCCACGAGCTGTGACTAAATGCTTATTAATCGGAGGGATATGACCCGGCAATGTGATGGCACTACGACAGAGAAACTAAAAAAACTTTGTGCCGCAATCAGTGTACCTTATCTCCTTTTTCTAATTGATAATTAGTCTTGCATTAATTTAGGGGCTAACATCTATCTCTTATCACAAAGGTACAATTTATCAGCAGTTTAAATGATGGACTAAATTGGGTTGGCAATGTTAATGATTCACCTTGCAGGGAACGGGGGACATGAGGGAAATAATTTCTCCTGACTCATATTTAATTAACCTTAGCAGATGTGCTGGGCATGCATTGTGCCTTAAAAAAGACATGTTTAAAAGATTTTAAAGTATGACATCTTCTGGAAAATCCGGTTTAAAAATGAATATTTAATGTAAAAAAAGATGTTATATACATAAATATATAGGAAAACAATAGTAGAAAACAATTTTATTGTTACATTATATGAAATAGATTTGTTTACGGATACAATCAGTTTAATAAAAACATGTTATACTTCTAAGGCAGGTTGTTTAGTTGGCTCCTTCATACACAGAGAACCAGGAAACTGGTTAGTACCTTCAGCTTGTGCAACTCATACTGTCCTGCCAAAAACCACAGAGCCATACATTCACAATGTTTGATATGTTAACCATGCTACGCAAACTAGCTAAATGTATTCCCCCCCCCCACATTTTTGTAAAAACAAGATGAAAATTGCTTGTACAGTAAAAAAAAAAAAAACTACATGAACTGAATTTGAGGAAAGAAGTGATCTGTAGCATGGTAACATTGGCAACAACACTCTGTGGCTCTGGGATGGCCAACCAACAACATCAATTATCATTAAAAAGAATTACATAAAAAATAGATTTGAAGAAGTAACATACATGTGATATTGCGTACCAGTATCAGAGTAAAAATAGTTCAGCTTCATGTAATGTTCTCATCTCAATATACTGCATACTAAGCTTCATCAGACACTCAGCAGCATCCATAAACAGTTATGCATTCGGTCTTATGGAGGTGCAATATATTTTGGGAAATATGACACCAAAATCGTCCATGTGAATCTAGTAGATCATTTTCTTTGGTGCTCCATAATGTACATGTACCGTCGCATAGCTGCAATCATCCAAAGTTATACAATTGATCTTTTGCTAATGAACATACCTCTTTTTCTTTTGGTATATCGGTATATATATACAGAATCAGACATATTATTCAGCAAAGTAGATTACTAATAATGACTCATTACCCATTACCTTTAAGGTCCGAGGAGTATAAAACACTGTTTTTTCATCATGTTACGTTTAAGATTTCAGTTTTCTCCTGCAACTCCAATTCAAACATTTTTGACAAAGATTAATTGGACATTTAGGGCTGAAATATTTACAAAATGTATCTATTTGAACTGATATTGCAATTGCGATATGCTTTGCAATTTTAGAAGGAATGATAATTTGTACATAATTATCCTAATTTTCATTAAAACATTAAAAATGATTATGGTGAACATGCTTTCTTAAGTCTGTAGACTATGAAGTGCAGGCCAGGACATCTCTGCAGCACGGCAATATTTAATTAAGAAATATATTTTGACACACATTTCACATTTCAGAAATATTGCGCATCCAGTATTTTGAAAAATCAAATTTTGTTGAGAAATTGTGTGCCACCTGCCATTTCTTATTTGACCTAAGGCACGTTTGGTCACATTTGAGGGAATGCTCGGCACTATTACTCACTGTCAAAACCTGCTGTTAATGTTAACACAGCAAAAGAGTGAATGATGTGAAAGGGCATCTGAACTATTGTGGTGTCACTTTCCTACACCTGACCACCAGCTATACTGTGCTATTATTATTATTATTATTATTATTATTATTGTACGTTCAGTCATAGCTGCACAGTTTTATTTGGGAGTTTGATACTGATGCTGAAAAAAGCATGAAAGAGAAACACATTTGAAAGAAATTCCCACAGTCACCACATGCAGTCAATACAAAGCCCACTCCTGTAACCCTCCTCCTACTGCAGAACTGCTGCCGCCCAGATATCTGTGAACTTTCATTCTTTCTTCTGCTCCGTTATTCTTTGAAAACTCTCTGAATCAAACCGGTGTGAACCATGAATGCTTTGGCCCTGTGTTCTTATTTCTTCCACCTCCCTCCACGTATACTGACCGTCTATTACCTCTTTATTTAATCCCTCCTCCCCTTCTATGTCCTTTTGCTTCATTTCCTTCCTTGGCGTCTTTCCCTATCTATTCTTTACCTTTCTTCCCTCCTTCCTCTGTTTTTTTTTCTAGAATATTTCAACCTCCTTCTTTCCTTATTCCAATCAAGATCCAGATCTGTCAACCAAACAAGCAAATGAAACGGTTTGGAGTCTGCATGAGCTTCAGTCAAATTACTTAATTATTGCTTTAACATCAGCGGGATTTCATCTGTCACATTGACGGAGATGCAATTCCCGTGATCCTGAAGTGTCATTTCAAACATTGAATCTCCACTGAAAGGAATACTGCTGTGCTTTGTCAAGTGAAACACAGACATGTTGGATGCTGGACTCTGACTCTCACTTCCACTTAATTGATGGTTTAGTAAGTGGCTAAATGGATACACAGCACCGAGAGGAGCACTCTGAAGCTCAATTCAGGTTTCAACGGGACTCGTCAGCCCTTCGGCGCACGGTGACGCCTCCACCACCACCACCAGGTCACAGAGATGTCCCGTGAACATCCATCGCAACCTCCAGTACACGGCATACACAGACACGGTAACTTTCGGACTGAGGGGTGCTCTGTCCGTAGCGTTGAAACAGAGCGGAGGATTCTGAGCCGGCTTGCCTTTTGTGCTTGTAGAGAGAAAGAATGATGCAACGCTGCTGTCCATCACGTTTAAGCACCACTATCACATGTGTGCTCCCACCCGATAATTGAGTCACCTCCATTAGAGAAGCAGACGGCAATAAAAAGCTTTCGCGATACAAAATGAAGTGTTGGAAGCCTCTTGCCTTGAAACAGGAGCTCTCAGCGTTGTTACAAAATGGTCGTCTTGTTCGTAACGAAGCTTCTTCCAGAATGGATTATCTCTGAATTGGATGTTTGATGGAAAAACTAAAAGTGAGCAAAAACATCCAATCAGGCAGGATTGATGCAATACACACAGGTTGTACCATGGATTGAGTACTGATGACGTCATCTAAGAGCTCCACACACATTCAAGGAGAGGGCACTTTGAATAGATTTGCTTATTCAAAGACAAACACAAGTCCAACGATGGTGGTGACCATTACATCTGAGATTCGGTACTTCTACAGTGGTCGAAGTGGTTGTCACAAGATCATTCTAGAGCAGGAACAGCAATGATAAAGGCTGCAAAGCAACAGCCAGGCTCAGATTAAACCTAGTCCTGGACTAAAATGTCTCATCCCTACTGAGAGAAATAGTTTGGATAAAAAGGAGAGACAATCATAGCATTATTAAAAACATATTATTACAAGTGAAGATAATACACTGCTCTTCTGTGCTTTGGAGCATTTTGATTATTCATATGTTTACATAATTGATTGAATTAACAATACTGTACGTGATACATCAGACTAGTCACAAGTAAAGAATCTATACTTTCATAAAGAGTGGTATAGTGGCGTTCTCCCTGTTTCACAAGTTGAGAAAATAGCTCTCAAAATGCCCTTCATTTCATTTCATACTGTTACTGTCGCCCTCATTGTAAATCTGACTAAATGGAAAAACATTTTTGTAATTGTAGAGTTATGATACCTCCATCTTTTTTGTTTCAGCAGCCGTTACGAACAGAGCAAAGAAGGATTTCTCCAGACTCATTTTGCAACACAGAAACATTTTCCATCATCTTCTACGTCTCTACTCCCGCTCAAGAGGAGACTAAATGCCTGACCAACACCTTTTTTTGTAAACACAAACTGCCTCAGTCTCAAGAATAAATGTGGCTTCATCGCACAAGATTACAGCCACTAAACAAGACCATCGGGCCATCATGTTACTACATGTTACATTGTACTACATGTAGAATACAAGGTAACATGCACTCTAAAATGTAACATGTAGAATACAATGTAACATGTAGAATACAAATGTAACATGTAGAATACAAATGTAACATGTAGAATACAATGTAACATGCACTCTAAAATGTAACATGTAGAATACAAATGTAACATGTAGAATACAAATGTAACATGTAGAATACAAGGTAACATGCACTCTAAAATGTAACATGTAGAATACAAGGTAACATGCACTCTAAAATGTAACATGTAGAATACAAGGTAACATGCACTCTAAAATGTAACATGTAGAATACAATGTAACATGTAGAATACAATGTAACATGTAGAATACAAATGTAACATGTATAATACAATGTAACATGTAGAATACAAGGTAACATGCACTCTAAAATGTAACATGTAGAATACAAGGTAACATGCACTCTAAAATGTAACATGTAGAATACAAGGTAACATGCACTCTAAAATGTAACATGTAGAATACAATGTAACATGTAGAATACAATGTAACATGTAGAATACAAATGTAACATGTATAATACAATGTAACATGTAGAATACAAGGTAACATGCACTCTAAAATGTAACATGTAGAATACAATGTAACATGTAGAATACAATGTAACATGTAGAATACAAGGTAACATGCACTCTAAAATGTAACATGTAGAATACAATGTAACATGCACTCTGAAATGTAACATGTAGAATGCAATGTAACATGTAGAATACAAGGTAACATGCACTCTAAAATGTAACATGTAGAATACAAATGTAACATGTAGAATACAATGTAACATGCAGAATACAATGTAACATGCACTCTAAAATATAACATGTAGAATACAATGTAACATGTAGAATACAATGTACCATGTAGAATACAATGTATCATACAATGTATCACTGGAGCTGCAGTAGTAGAACCACCAGGTACAATATGAGAGTGCGTAGAGCCGTAAGCAGGCCTTAATTTAAACAGATCCAATTATCTTTGTGGCTCTGACAGATTCTTGAAAGAGACGACTTAATCAGAGTATAGTGAAAAGTAAAAACCCTGCTAATTTTATACTGCGGGAAGACTCAAAGCAATTTAAATGACTTCAAACAACAAGACATTATGCTTCACGCCGGCCACTCTGTAATTAACCTCCTTTACCTTGCTTGTCTGTGTATTACCATATACTTCAAACAGTGCAGACAGTGTTTGATAATGATGGTGATTCAAATCACACCATTAAAAGGTTTCAACTGGATTTCATTGGAGTACCGCAAGCAGAAGAGCTGCACAACACAAAGCAGTGAGCTTTGGGCCCGTGTTCATCTCTGGACCCGACTCGTCTACACAGCTGCAGTCATGGCATTCTTCTGTCTTGGGTTGGTTTGGTGTTGCTGTTGCTGTCTTCCTCCATCCCCAGTATAGACATACTGGTCTGGACTGGGATCCACCATGTGCCTGTAACCAATCAAACATGTTCTCAGGGCACAGTGGAGTCTTGTGGTCTTACTTAAAATGTACTGAGGTACTAAGGTCTCATCCACACATCGGCCTACCTGTAACCTCCACCCGCGGTTCCACGTGCCATGGTGTCGTACCGTGGTCCACGGAGCGGAGGGGTAGGAGACGGAGGAACATCCTGCCTCAAGGGGCCTCTCTGCTGGGAGCTAGGAGCAGAAAACAACACGTCCACCATTATCACCCGATGAGCACGACTGTGAGGACAGGTGTGAATGGTTCAACAGTGTAAAAAAAAAGAAGCTAAAATGAGCAAAGCTATTTGAATCAATATACTCTGTATTTCATGTTGGAGTTTAAGCTCTGGGTACAGCGTCGTGGGTCATGTGATATGAAGCAACTCCTTTAATTACCTGGGGTGGGGATAGTACCCAGGGTCGACGCCCCGAGGGTCACCTGGCCGTGCATATGGTGGACCGGGTGGGTAGCCGGAGTAGGACGGGGCAGACTGGGGGTTGGGGTAGGAGGGGGACTGAGGGTACCCCTGTGGGGCCTGGGGGGGTCCGGGGTAATGACCTGCCCACGGCTGCATGGAGTAGTCGGTCGCATCCAACGGACCTCGTCTGGAAAAGGAAACCATTTTTAAACAAATGATGTCGTAAGAAAACAAAGTTTTAAGAAGTCTAACACGCACATTTTGTATTTTCGAAGACATTTTGTATTTTTATTGGCATTGCAACAAACATAAACAGGTGTGTGTGTCAGTCCAGGTCCATTCACTCCATCAACCACAGTCTCCCATGGCCGAACTCGAAGACTAGAGCTAGAGACTAGAGCTATATTGTGTGTCAATAAAGAGGAAGCTAATACATATTTTGTTAATATTTTCAGTGCTAGCGAGTATAATTTTCCAAAACTGTAAAAAAAAAGGTAAAAAAGGCAAATAGTGAAATAACACACACACACGCGTTTGTTAAACTGTAATTGTAATACTGCATATATATATATATACATACATATTATATAACAAAGTATTCATGTTTTGTTGATATTCATATTATTGTGTACTTCTGTATTTTGAATATTTTGTATATTTAGCAACATTGTTATTTAAAAAAATAAACTTTCATGCCAATAAAACCACATTGAATTGAAATAAACATGATTTGTCTCCAAGACACTATTCAGTTTTCAGCAGCTCTAACCTCTCGTTCTGTCTGGAATCGCTCTCACTAAAACCAACGCTGGCACCGAGAACATCATGCTGCAGCTTTTGTTTGCTTTGTGATGTTCTTTTCATGTATTTTAATTACAACTAAAGAATACTACTGCTGCAGTTTTTGCCAGTTTCTCTGTTGACTAAATGGCTTAAATATTCATGAAAAGCTGCTGAAAACTATTTGTTTTGGACCAGAGATAGAGAGAGAGAGAGAGAGAAAGAGAGAGAGAGAGAGAGAGAGAGAGAGAGAGCGAGAGAGAGAGAGAGAGAGAGAGAGAGAGAGAGAGAGAGAGAGAGAGAGCGAGAGAGAGAGAGAGAGAGGCACGCACAACGGCCCATCCCGGCCAAAGATCACATAGCAACAGAATATAAGTGACATGTGACAGTTTTAAGAAGGACAGGGCTCAGTTAAAACACACACACACACACACACACACACACACACACACACACACACACACACACACACACACACACACACACACACACACACACACACACACACACAGCTGTGGTAATCCAGTACAATCCTGTCTATA
The DNA here is from genome assembly GCA_038501785.1 of Myoxocephalus aenaeus. Classification (NCBI taxonomy): domain Eukaryota; kingdom Metazoa; phylum Chordata; class Actinopteri; order Perciformes; family Cottidae; genus Myoxocephalus; species Myoxocephalus aenaeus. The sequence goes on from JBAMJR010000013.1 coordinate 2,938,447, forward strand.
GATATCAATGTCTTGTGCCCAGTGGAAAGCAAGTACACAAACATATGTCGTCCACATAGCCAACATTATGAGGTATTACATTTTATCTGAGCCGTCCTGTTTTTCTTTCTTTCATCCGTCTACATTTGTTTCATCCATTTCATCCTTTCTCAATCTACCCATCTGCCTTTCCATCTCTCTTTTCCCTTCTTTAATTTCTATTCTTCAAAATTAATCTTCTATTCTATTTTTGTTCATGTATTTATATGCGTGTTTGTTCACGTACATACAGATACATACAGATACATAAACAATTCTAGATTAAATGATTGCATATATAGAATATATACTGATATATATATATATATATATATATATATCCTGTCCTTTCTCAATTTGTATTAAATTCATACTGCCTCGCAGTTTGGATTACTTCAAAAATAATGTGTACTGAAGCTTGCACTTCTATATAAATGTGTTCACTCTCACTGAGTGTCATAATGACACTTATCGTTGATATGCATCGTTGAGTGGGCGGGGCTCCACAGCCTCCAACCAATCAGAGAGTTGACCTGTTGCCCGGAGATAACGTTAATGTACACACAACCACCACGAGACAGCCCGACTAACTCAAACACAGATTTGTACATAAATACTTGCACAGAGCAGACACACACACGCACGCACGCACACACACACACACACACACACACACACACACACACACACACACACACACACACACAGAGTGCTGGTGGTCTCCATGCTGACGCCAGTGTGTGTCAATTTGGGTGGTCAGCAGTGGAGTGTATAACTAACTACATGCCCATCATGTTTGGGATGTCTGCTTCTGCCCCTCCTGGCTCCATATCGGTCCTGAGAGTCACACACACACACACACACACACACCACACACACACACACACACACACACACACACACACACACACACACACACACACACACACACACACGTTACATTTCTGCTTCTCTCGTCTGTCAACCTGTCTGTCTTCTGGTTTTCGACTCATTCTGCTACACGTATTGTAAGTCACTCCGGCTGCGTGACGCGTATCAGCTACATGTCTCAAATGTCTCCCCTTCCTGAGATCCACAGCCGTTTCGTCTGCTTCTCTCCCGCTGGAAGGCCGACCAACACGCAAGTCTGCCAGCTGCCCCGTCTGTCCATGTGTCTGCCTGCCTTCCCTCGCTCTCCTTTTAGAGGTTTTATGGCTACAAGTCTGCCTGCCGGCTGATCTGCACGGCTTGCCGGCCATCCCTGAGCCTGTGTACCGACGGCCGTATGAGTCAGTCGATCTGTCACTCAGAGTTTGGCCCCTGGCACCGATAATGTCACCGAGGCAGAGATAAGAGCAGTGGAGAGGTGACGGGGAGGTGAAGAAAGCAGGGCAGAGAGGCAGAGAGGGAGATAAGATAGAAAGTAAGAAGGAGAGGGAAGGACGAGTGTAGGGGGAGGTACAAGGGTGAGATGCAGATAAAACACAAGGATAAGAAGAGAGGTAGAGTGGTGAGGAAAATACAATCAAGGGAGAAAAAGACTCTAAAAAGGTACAGGTAATTAAGAGTCAGCAGCAGCATTTGTGAGCAAATGCTTCACTTATCTATTACCTGTTTAATATGCGCCATGATTTATTGTAATTTGTAGGGCTTTCAGTCACTTATTAGGACACTACAGTAGATATGATGAACAAAAAAAAAACGGAACTACAACAATAATTAGTGGCAATCTGTAAATAGAGAGGAAAAAGTCAATGAAAGGACATGTGGAGTGAAGATGAATGAAACAAGACAAGAGAAAAACATGGAGCCAGAGGAAAGTATTTGGTCTGTAATTATAGAGACAATTTGGCAGATCAGACACCTACAAATTAATTTTCCTCATTACCGAGCTCTTATTTCACCTGTGTGATCTTTCGGTGGTTAACTGCTGCACTATCTGCTGTAGTATATCTGACCAATTTGTGCTTATTTGCTGCCGGAGGCCCCGTTTAAGTCTGAGCTGAGGGAGCTTCTGGTGGATCTGCGTGCTGTTAATCGTTTCATTTTAATTTTGCGTTGGACCAGATGACAGGAATGAAGAAGAACTCTAAAGAAATAGACAATCGTCTCGCTGATGGTCTCGTTTACTTGTGTAGGTCATATAGAGGCATCAGCATTAAATCAAGACTGTTTCATAACCGGGCAGTTTCATTTCGTTATAATAGGAGGCCTTTTGGGCTGTTGCATTTTGACGCGCAATTTAAAAAGTTACCTTTGCCACAGAAAATGTGATGGGGGGGTTTTCACAATCACTGACGCTTTTCAGGATTATTTGATCGGTCAAAAAATACACACACACACACACACATATATATATATATATATATATATATTACGCTGTCGTTGTAAATGAAATAATCATTAGTTGCAGCCTTAGAGTCATCGGAAAGATGCCAGATTGGGAATGGGGTGGAAATCCAGTGGGAATCTTTGGGGAATCCACTGAAAATCCGGTGGCAAGTTTGGAATTCTCCCTCCAGGAACCCAGTCAGCACTGCACAGCAGCTGGGGATTATGGGGTAATGAGGATGGAACCCATTACTGGCACACACACACACACACACGTACACACGCACACGCACACACACACACACACACACAGTGCAAACCTTAGCTCAAATGCAGTGCTAGCTCCTAATCACCCCCTCCCAAACCCCACGTACTCTGGAGGAGGCAAATTGGCACACAGCTGGAGAGGAGTTAAGACCAAATGAGGAGGCTGGTGGTCTGTGTGTGTGTGTGTGTGAGCATATGTATGTGTGTGTGAGAGAGAGAGAAAGACAGAAACAGATGTAATGAATGAGAACAGCTTCCTGGCACATGCAACAACTAGTTTAACATAATTGAGAGAGTAATCAAAGCAAAACGAAAGAATTGAAAACGTTTCAAGCAGAACAGGAAAGCCATCAGAGGCTCAGTTTGAAGTGAAATTCAACTACGTAATACCTGTTCAGGGATGCCTTCTTAAATAGTGTTAGTTACCGAGATGCATTCGGGACAAAGGTTAGATATTCGAAAAAGGATAATTTGCAAGATTTCTCTCCAGGTCTGGCAGTAATTGAGAGTAATGCGAGCCGTTCTAATTCTCTGGTATTTAAGGGATTTCTGAGGAAACAAGGAGTTGTTATATGTCCTCTGCACCTGCCCCTTTCTCTCATAAACACACACGCTTCACTTACTCTTTCTAAAAGGGCTGGATACAGCTGTTATACTAGTGGGAACACACACACACATGCACACACACACACACACACACACATACACACCATCGATCATCCCAGCCTGTCTCAGAGAGACACAAATACCTTTAAGAAAGAGAGACAAGACGTCGCGATGTGACACAACACATTAAAAAACTCCTGAGACTCAATGACAGCCGCGTCGGAGATGGATCGTCTCAATAAAACCAAACACTAACGCGCAAACAAAAACAACACTGCCTCAAAATATGAAGAGAGGAAAAGTTTCAGATGAGAGGGGGAGGGTCATAAGAGGTGAGAAAAGAAAGAAAGAAAGGAGGGAGGGAGAAAGAGGGGGAATAAAGAGTGATATTCAAAGTGAGCAGGAGAAAGAGGAGGAGATTTAATGCAGCTTTAATTCAGTTATCTCTTTATGAGTCTTTATAGAGCCGAGTCTTCACCTCGTGCTCGTACCCATTTAAAACAGATTTGAGGTTTGAGGTTGAGAAAACACTTCATATATTTAAATTGCATTCAACGGCGTCAGATTCTTTGTCAATGGGAGTCACGATATTTTGACAGTCTGGTAATAAAACCAGATTAATAGCTCAAACGGTTCCACGACTGCTGTCGTAATGTCATTTGGTGAGAGAGGAGATGCTGTGATGTAATGTCCCCGGAGTTGAACTGAGTCTAACTTAGTTCCATCCTCCTAATGTGATACTTCATTATGAAGCTTTAATCACAGATGCATCATGGTCCAAACAATGAGGCAATAAAAGCTTAAGTGAAAAATAATGAAGGGAGGAGAAATACTTTATCTTCCATCTCAGGAAAAGATTCTACTGGAATATAAATGGAACCTGCATGACATCCCACGTTTTTTATTTAGCAAATTACATTTTATATTGGTTTTGAACCTTATATATCAATATACTGTCAATTATATCCTCAAGTGCCTAATGTCCTTCCATAACAACATTCCATATTAAAAGCAGTTAAAGCAAATGCTTTATTTTCACCTATTTGGTGAAGTGATGAAGTACAGATTTAAACATTAAATGAGTTTCCAGGAAATCCGGTTTTGCTTATGATTATGCACATTTATGCTGCATATCCAATGACATCATCTGCTCCTTCTGGAGGATCCTGAGAGGTGATTATGACACAAACATGAGGGCGCAACACCGCATGTACCATGTCAAATAGTGGTGGCACGGAACAATAGCAAAACAATACTAGCTTTGACAATACAATCGTAAAGCATTGGTTTGTCTTTGTGGTTTTCTTGCAGTCGACTAAGATTTTAAAGCACAAAGCAGAGAGTCAAGGCTTTCAGCATGACCGTCAGTTTTAGAGTTAGAGCACAGGAAGCTGCCGAGTGAACAAACTACACAGGTACAGTATACGTGGCATCTGGAACTGTATTCACTGGGAGTAGTGGGAGAAAAACAAACTCTTAACAGAGCAGAGCTGAGTCACTGGAGTGACGCCCGAAGCAGCAGAGAGTTTTTATTAGGAGAAGCCCAATAAGACACTAAGCTGTTTTCCCACTTATGGTTAAGTGGTTACATACTGTGTGTGTGTGTGTGTGTGTGTGTGTGTGTGTGTGTGTGTGTGTGTGTGTGTGTGTGTGTGTGTGTGTGTGTGTGTGTGTGTGTGTGAGAGTGCATGTGTGTGTATGTCAGAGATGGAATTCTGTTGGTTCAGCTGTCAATGTGGTTTGTGTTGGTGCTTGTGTGTTTGTGTGTGTGTTTGTGTGCGCGCGCGTGTGCGTGTGTGTGTGTGTGTGTGTGTGTGTGTGTGTTAGAGCCCTAAACCTCCCTAGACTCCTGACCCCTTAAGGTCATATGATACTCCATCAGCTCCCATCAAACACTTAGAAGATGGGGTCAAAGGCCAAGGAAGGGTATTATCAACCGGGATTAGGGGGCATAACCAAATACATAGACAAAACATTCAAACCCTCGTTACCATTTGGTACATTTGACAAACCATTTGGGGACATTGATAACCCTGCAACTGCAGTGAAAGCAAAGCGAACGCAATGTTGTATTTTCATGGACATGGCTGACATGGGCTAAGAACAGCTGACCTTCAGGGTCTTTCAATCGGCCCGAACAAATACATTATATCAATGACGGGATCAAGTTTATCAGCGCGTGATTTAATTTTACCCGGAGCTAAAGAAAAGCATCGGTTGGCTTTCAAATTTAAAAACAAAAATAAAATAAATGTGTTTAAAACTCAGCTGATTTGTATAAAAAATGTAAAAGGTTAACTGCAAAAGGGTCTACATTATGACCATGATGGCTGTATACACAACATCATGCTTAAAGAACGAAGCTAAAAGCTGCAACTCCCAGGCAAAAGGGTTGCTTCCTCACAACTAGGAGTATATATATATATATATATATATATATATATATATATATATATAGCCTTGTCCCATAACCTTTGGATTGGATGCTTATTACAGCAACAAAAACATTAATAGCTTATGCTTTCTTTTGTATATTTAAACAGCATGTTTTTAGTTTTTTTTTTCATTTACACAAGAACATAATTTGAGGATGAGTGCAAACTCATGAATTTATCAAATGTAACACTACCCAACACAAGTTTGACCGGAGTTGCAGGAGTGTAAACTTTCCCAAACCAAATGAAGGAGCAGGACAGAGCTGCTCTTGTGCTTTCTAAACTCTGAACTCCTCAGTAGCACTCTGGCTCCCATGCACTTGGTGCTGCAGTCATCAACGGGTCCTTTTGTAACTTGTGAGCACACATAATAATATAACAAGTCAGCTGATGACCAACACCCTGCTTTTGGAAATAAGGTTTCTATTGTAGGAGTAATCTAATTATAACATGTTCACGCCTGCTGAAATTGGTGCAACCACATTTTGAAGCAGTGGTTGTTTATGTCACCTCTTATTATGAAAACGACAATCAGTAAATATTAGTCTTCAAATCATGTACTTGTCATGTGCGTGTCACATTTGGATTGAGCTGCAGTGGTTTAGTGACCAAGGTCAACAAGAGGCTTAAAGAGAGTCAAATATTCCTGGTGAGACAGGTTGAATGGAGGGTTGAGAGTGTGCCAAAAATAAAGATCAGGCAGTATTTCACTGGGAATTGTTTAAGTAAGATGAAGACGCGACCCTGCGTTTTGTTGACATGCATGCTAATCGCGTCGGTGCCAAAGAGCTGAATACTGACGACTTCACGGCAGGGGCAAATTTGTGTTCAAACCAAACAACCAACAAGAAGTTTCCAGACAAAGAGCAGGCCACTAAAGACTAAACTCTTCATCGGTATTCCCTGATAATAGCAAAGAGCAAAGGACAGAGAGAAGGGAGGTGAATGTAAAGAGGATTGGAAGATAGCGTCAACAGAAGACAAAGAGGTGTGACCACAGAGGGCTGAGACAGACGGGACGGGAGGAAGAGGGGGAGGAGGAGGAGGAGGAGGAGGAAGAGGGGGAGGAGGAAGGCAAAAGACTAGGGCTGTGGTTATATAACATTTATTATCTATCGTTTTATTGGATGGTCAGAATTCTATAGTTTTCTATAGTCTCAATGTTAAAAAAAAAATCGATTTGCACTTTTATTATATTCTATTAGTATTATCTGTGGGTACTTTATATGTTGGACCGGAGAGAAACGTTTTTTCAACTCCTCTGTAGGTTTGGCACATGTTGAGGAATTGACCATTTTGATTCTGAGAGGGAAAATGTGTGCATCCATGTCCGGCAAAAAATGACATTTGTGTGTAATTTTCATAATTAGCTTATGAATTCTTGAGCTCCGGCCCAAACCGTGTTTTGTCAGTGACCTTTGACTGCAAACAATCTAATCCGTTCATCCTTGAGTCCATACGGACATTTGTTCTAAAATTCAAGTTGTTCATGAGATATTTGGTGATGAGAACGGACAACCCAAACACACAATGCCTCCGGCCACAAGTTTCGCCGGCGCAGGAGCATAAAAAGTAGTCTCAATGGCATGTGCACTACTTTCTGACAAGTACAAAGTTGGACCATGGGGGGAGAATGGAGGGGGGAGACGCGGGGGAGAGAATAAGATGAAAACAAGAGTGAGACTTTCACACACAAGCTGAGGAAAAAGGAGTGACAAATAGGAATACAGGTAGGAGAGATGAAATCTCCCAGATGGATGATGTATCCGTGGAGCTCGGAAGGAAAACATGAAAGGAGGAAGGAAAGGAGCAGAAAATGAGAAGGCAGGGACAATAAAGAAAATTAATGGTAGAGAGGTGGGGAATGGAGGAAAAAAAGTAGAGAGACAAGCGTTGCCCTCCAGAGAACTGGCATGCTGTAGGTCAGCATCTGCTGAGAATAATGGGCCCTACTTTAGAGGAACACACACACACACACACACACACACACACACACACACACACACACACACCGGATGCTTGCTCATACTGTTCACGTTTGAATGAAACTAAACACCTTTCAAGGGCTCCTATCTGTCTTTGTCAATAAAGTTCTGTCATATGTGATTAATCCACCTGGATATCATGAATTACAAACGGACTAGTCCAGGAAACTAACATGATTACATTCCCTTGTGCATGTAAGTTATGCCGTGTGTGTCTGAGCGTGTGTGAGGCTGCATAATACAGAGGACTTGTTTTAAAGAACACGGCTGAAGTGTTAAGAGGAAGGGAAAAAAAAGACAAAAAAACGCCAGCAGGGAACTAGATGGAAAAGACCACAGGAGGATAAGAAGAGGACAGCGGCGAGCAAATGAAAGAATACGGTAATATGGAAAGTGCTTAAAGTGAAAAGTATGAGGACAAAGCCACAGAGAGAAATGAGGAAAACAGGAGAGGGAATCGAATAAGCGCATAGAAAAGTAAAAAAAAAAAACACAAATTCTGTCAAACTAAAAAAAGAAACCGTACCAAAAGAAAATGAGATGGAGAAGGACAGAGGAGAAACCCATTAGAGCAGGGGTGTCAAACATACGGCCCGCGGGCCGGATTCGGCCCGCCAGGGGGTCCAGTCCGGCCCGCGGGGTAATTGTAAAAATGTGAGAAAAAGAAAAAAATGCACAAAAAAAATTGAAAAAAAAAAAAAAACCTCAGTATGGATTCGAACCACTGATCCTCTGATTGTAAGACGTGCATGGTAACCATTGAGCCACAGACACAATTGATCACAGTACTGACTTTACTAAAAATATTGCCTAACTGCAAGGGAGTCTGCAGAGGAGAGCCCAGGCAGGTAAACAGTGGGCTGATGTCTGAATTGTTGGTCTTTATGTTTCTAGTTTATTGAAGAAAGACCTTAAAACAGGGTTTATCATCCAAAAACCTCCAACAATGATTTAAACAGAGAGTAATATTGTCGTTATGTATGCGTTATTATGCTGTGATTTTACTGGTCCGGCCCACTTGAGGTCAAAATGGGCAGCATGCGGCCCCTTAACTAAAATGAGTTTGACACCCCTGCATTAGAGGAAAGTGAGAGGAACTGAGGGTCGAGGGCCTTCCAGATGGTAGGAGACCGTTGCCTCGGAAACACAGAGAGGGCAGAACAAAGGGGATTTGGAGTGGCGTTTCGCATCCCATCATAATGCGGCCATGCCATTTGGAAACCGTGCAATGAAGCGATAGCCAAAAAAAAACTCAAACATGGAGGCCGACAATTTACCGCAAAAAATAAATTCTGGTCAACTCGTGAAACGAGAGGTGAGCCGGATGATAAACCAAGACCTTTGTTCACGTCTCTGCAGCTCCTGTTCCCATGCGCTCACTCGCTCACCTCGCCCGCTGCTCGCCGACTCCAATCACGACCGGAATGTGCGCACGCAGAATTTGGGAGTTGAGGTTGAGATCCATAAACGATATCTCTGTGATCTAACTATGCTCACATCTGGGAAAGAAGCGGGTGTAAACAAGTGGCCGGCACCAGGGCGGCGTTACCACATGGGCCCGCCTGCAGCCATGAGCACAAAGTAAACATCTCTCGGTCGGCGTCACAAACAGAACACGTGCACACACGCACGAACATTAACTGCTGACTCGGCCGAATACGTCGCTCCGTAGTGACTGCAGCTCCTTGTGTCCTTGAAAAATAATTCAATTTGACTTTAATCAATGTTAAATACATATTAATCTGTGTTTATTATATCATCTACCCTTTATATTAGTTACTACGAGAAACCAAGGACACATTCAGTCTAAAATCAACAGTTAATATTGTTATCAGACAGAGAGTTACGAGTGTTTTACGATGACACGAGTCCTCCTCTCTTACAAATAGGAACCCTTATAATGTCAGCCAAAGATAGATATCGAATGAGTGGGAAACGTCTTTCTAATAAACAATTGATTATAAAAAATACAAGGATTCTTATTACTACATTTCCATCTTATAAAAAAAAAAACTATCAATACAAATCTGTGCCAGAATACTGAAGAATATATTTTTTTTTTTTGTAAAGGAGCTATTCCAGTATATTGCTTTTGACCTCTCTGATATGCACCTATACAAACTATATATGTTCCCAAGCTCTAATATCAGAGGAAATAATTACCATTCAGGGGCCTCTCGAAAACGGCAACTTCAAATGAAGCCATAAGTCATGTTGAATGGTGCAAACCTCGTCACCAGCAATATCAACTTCTGGACACTTGAACGTGCAGCAGCCATAAAGACAGATTCATCCCGATGGCAATGAATTGGCTGGAAGCTTGTAAGTACATGAATGGGCCATGTCCATCATACCAGCTGAAATTCTTCAAAGTAAAGATGACATTCAGTTATTGCAGTATCATACATAACCACTTAGGCAGTATAGTGGGCGACTTCCTGAAACCCCATGAAATCCATTACTGATAATGCCATATCCCATACAAATAGCCTCCATTATTTCACATCTTGAGCCAATAAGGTTTCCCCACAGCAACATGTAATGGTTTCAAGCTGGGGACATTTTGCTCTGTGCATGACCACGGGATACAAATTGCTGACAGAATTACGAACCCCCGATAGCCTAATTTTGGTGCATGAAGAGGAGTTCTGAAATAGTGCTTGAAACAGCAAGATGGGGGATTGACACACACACGGATTGATGTGAACAACTTTTAAGGTGGGACACACACACATGAGCACAAACGGGACCTCAGTGTTTGTGTGGCGCCTTCAGGAAAGTTATGGGTGTCACTACACCTGTGCACAAGCAACTGCATTACCTACTTATGTTACATTTTCATTGAAAACATGAATTGTATTTGCAACTTTAGCACTGAATGTATGGCACTGGAGATGCAGTTAAGCATGTGCATCCATTCACTAACTTGACCACCACAACCACAGCCTTTTTTTTTTTTGTTATGTCAAACCCCTGCCTGTTGCAGTAATATGAGCTGCTTCCTGTTTCAACGGATTCATAAATCATCATAACAATTTATGACGCGTTCCATTTGGCGTCAAATATTTTGACATGAGCTACTTTGTTGCACACACTCATCATGCTGCTTTTCATTGTTTATCGTTGTTCATTGGGAGATAGAACTTTTCATCCCTGCAGAAACACATTTATTTATCATTTAACTTTTAAATAGAAGTTTGAGAATTCCTGGAAAGAAAAGAAAAACTAAGCTTGTAGCAGCACAGGAACAGCAGATGGTCATTAGCCTGCAGCCAGATGTTAACATTTCACAGCTGCAAGTATTGAAAAGTATGAAGCGCGGCCGATCTTCTTGTTCTTCAGACAGACATAAATAATAATGTAACATTCCTTGATGCATTTCCCACATTTCTGGTGATGAGTTAAGTGTCATCCAGCCATTAAACTAGCAAGACGTAAAATGAAGATGTTCACATTTTAGAAGTACAGAATGAGTAATCTACCGAAGGCGTTTTTTATACCACAATGCAAAAAGTGTGGCATTTCACAACTTGTAGCAGACCTGCTTCACTTCACACGATCACATGATCACTCAACATCAGCTCAACGCCAGCAGACCCCAACAAAAACCTGTTAAAGCTTCGCCGGCTGGCACCTGAAAGAAAAACTTCCTCCTTCACCCCAGGGTCCAGACATATGAAAGCATATCTCTCACACACACATACACACACACTTGTCGAGCGGGGACCCCGTGGTTCTGCAACACATTATGGGCTGTAACCCAATTTTCTAAGAGTCCAAGATCAAGATCAAAGCTGTGACCAGAACCCTGTAAAGCAGCAACGGGTGAACACATCAGAAACACTAGGAGCAAGAAACAAGATAGGGTCAAGACAGAAAAAGCAAGATGGAAGAGGGTGGGTGGGTGGGTGGGGGGGGGGGGGGGGGGGTCTTTCTTGGTGTCCCCTTCATGGCTAACAAACAAGCAGAGACTCGCTGAGTCCAGAGACACAGAAAAACAACCGGACAATGGGGTGGATTGTGCCGCAGTTGTAAAGTGGTCTGGGAAACTCTCGGGCCTGGTTGGGAGGTCTTCTCAAGAGAGAGATAGAGAGACAGAGAGAGGAGTGAGACACATTCCCATTTCATTTCCCCCTCGGCAGAGTGAAACAATATTCAACAATGTCCTTTTCACCTCAAGTTCAGAGAGAATGAGAAGGAGAAGGAGGAGAGGAGGGGCTGGAAGGGAGAAAGATGCAAAGAGGAATGGCAGAACGCAGAGGGAAATAAATGAAGCAATGTGACTTAAAGAGACACAGAGACTGAATACAACATCTGCTTTCTAATTACTAACTATCCAATTAGCATTATAATGAGGAAGTGACAGCCTTCCCAGAAACCTGAGCAGCAATTCCTATTGGCTCTTTTAATCCAATAAGAGTAATAACAAGGACAAATGGGTAAGTGTGTTCAGCTAATCCAATTGGGTCAAGGCTGCGTTTCAAACAACCGTGTGCTGCTATCAACAGAGATCCGTGGAGAACAAAATCCTGTTTTTAATCGAAGCTGACTTAGTCCCGTCTTATGTGCTTTGAAACTCATGTACATGAGACAAGTGAATTAGTTTGTGATATTTACATTTTTTGTAGGGTTATATAGTGTCTTTCTTTCTTTCTTGATTATATTATACAAAAATAAACTGAATGGAATTACCGTAAATGTTCCTGTCAACTTAGTTTTTTTTTCTTCTTCTCTTTTCTTTCCCTTTGTCTACCAGTGTGTGTGTGTGTGTGTGTGTGTGTGTGTGTGTGTGTGTGTGTGTGTGTGTGTGTACACATTTATAGCTATCTTTGTGAGAACAACATTGAGTTTGAGACCTTGAGCGTGGGGACATTTTTCAGAAAGTGAGGTCATTTGGGCCGGTCCTCTCGTACGAACAAACCTTCAAAGACCTGTTTGGGGGTTCAGACTTGGTTTTAAGGTTCAGGTTAGAATAAGGTGAAGGTTAGGGTCTAGGGAATGCATTATGTCAAGGAGTGTCCTCACAAGTACAGAAGTACGCGGCTGTGTGTGTGTGTGTGTGTGTGTGTGTGTGTGTGTGTGTGTGTGTGTGTGTAAGAGACAGAGAGAGCGAGAATGTGTAAATGGGGAAGTAATGGGGCACACATGGTAGGGGCGCAACCTGCTAATGTTGACCATACAAACACTCTGATAGCCATCTACTGACCTCAGAATGACCGAGTCTCACACACACACACACACACACACACACACACACACACACACACACACACACACACACACACACACACACACACACACAAGTGCGTAATACGCATGTGTGCGTATTAACCATTGAAGTTGTTTCATACATGTTCATGCATCCATTCATGCCAAGACACAAAGCATTTAACTCCAACCTTCCAGGTTTAACTCCAGACAGTAATGGTTGCTGAATGTCATGCAGCTCTCTCTCTCTCTCTCTCTCTCTCTCTCTCTCTCTCTCTCTCTCTCATCTCTCATCTCTCTAATAAAATAATTAAAATATGCAGCTTAAATACATCATCCGAAGCACATGAATGTCAACAAATATCCTGCAGAGTTTATAAACTGGGCCTCACATTGGTAGAGGTATGGGCACACACGCTCAACAGGTGTGAGGTATAATAACCCATATATTAAAAGATATATTAAAAAAAAAAGGTGGAAAATGATGGAAGAAGTCCAATGTTATAAAAGTCTATGGCAAAAATGACTTTACTCTCTTGATTTATTCCCTCAGTAAACATTGTAAACATGAGTTTATGGTCTCAATCGCTCGTTTCAAGTCTTCTCCAATACAGGAACCTGTTCATTCAGGAAATGATGGCCGGCCTCTCGGTTACCGCTGCATCATTTTCGTTACTGGTTTGCAAAAATGTTGTCGCTGTTTTCACTTTCCATGAAAAAACTCTCAGCTCTTAAGAGAGTTAGGAATGCTATTTTCCGAATGTTTTGCACACGTCATAAATCTGAATGTCTGAGCAAGGGAACTGAAGTTCTCTATGGAGAAAGATATTGCACTAAATAACACACAAATTCATATTTACCATTTCAACTACAAACTTAAATTAAAAAAAGGGTTGCCACGTTTAAAATCCTGTTTCAGGACTGTCGAAAAAAAATACTTAAGTGCCTTTGTTTTGTTTTTCTGATATATTTAATGACCAAAACACTGAGCCGTTTTTATAGCGCAGCAATATATACACGACCCCCTCGACAGACTCCTCTCTATTTCATGCAGTGACATTTGCTGACAGTTTGTTAGCTAGTGTTTGTGCTTTAGGCAGGGAAACATCATCCACTGCTGCCTCATGTTTTAATTTTAGAGCCATCAAAGTCTCGTCTCGCGCTCGCACAACGTAACCAGCGCTCCAGTTAAGTGACTTCACGTCAGACATACGGTACCTGACTAAGCAACCCTACAGCTATTTATGGACTCACTCGGAATAATATGAACAGGTATACAGGCGTGCAGACACTAGATACACACAGCCGGCTAGTTATTTCTGTGCCAGTGGCAAAATAATATGTTTGGATAAGGTCAAGCGCCGGGATGTGGTTTCCAAACATGATCTCTTTCTCTGAGTATGCTGAAATATCTCTTGAGTTAATTGACAGCAGGAGAAGCGTGGAGACCGAGACGCAGAGGCAAGACAAATAGAGACAGAAGGGGGAAGAGATGGGACCCTTTCCGACATCAAATCCCTCAGTCGGGAAACATCTTTGGGTTAATCCATGTTGTTTAGTAACAGCGTTTTGGCTCAGATCGGTGTGTTCATTGTTTAAAACCAATACTGACTCACTGCAAATATGAGTTGTTGTTATGGATGGAAGTGCAACGCTTGTATAATATTAGGCACCATCCACATTGCTTACTTGCATCTATAAGTTAACTTCCATATCATCAACGAGGGGAAAGCACTTCTCTAATAGTGCAACACTTTTTTTTTGAAACTTTTTTAATTTGTATTGTATTTTGATTAAGACTTTAAAAAAAATTGAAATAAAAAAACAAAACGGGTGCAAAGTGAAAACGCTCCTCCGTTTGGTTGCAGGTGAAAGGATTCAGCAAGTGTCGCGCTAAAGACGATGGCATGGCAGTGTCGCGTGGCTTTCACTTAAATAGTTGATCTCAGGTAACGCAGGAGAGTCGCCCTTCATTCGTGAATTCTGCTGCTTTAAAAGCGCCACTTCTCGGTCTCGGTTTGACCGCCATGAGAAAGCTGCGCTGTTGGAAATGTGTTTAAAAAAAATGACGATTCGGACATGCTGAACATGTTTCAGATCATTCACCAGGTTGTAATAAGGCAGATTATCAGAGGGACTTTTATGGAGTAAAGGACTTGAGTCCTAAATGTAAAATTGGCACCGCATTTTGGGATTACAGTGCATGTCTGAAAGTGGAAACAGAGACAGGGTGTACTATATGTGAGAGTGTGTGTGTGTGTGTGTGTCCAATTTCCCAAGGCTTTTCAGATACCACAGCCAGACCTCAAAACTATCATCACTGTTCTCGCTCCCATCTGCCAAAGTCATCACCCACACAGACACTCTCACTCTCTCTCTCTCTCTATCAGGCACACACCACACACACACACACACAGACACACACGCACACACATGCGCACGCACACACACACTCAAGAAAGAGGTGTGAAATAGCCTTCCCTCACCATTTTAACAGGGGTGGGAACCTGGCTATAAAGTTTCTAACGTTCTTAACTTCTGTCTGTCATTCCACTCCTCTCTCGCTCTCTCTCTCTCTCTCTCTCTCACACACACACACACACACACACACACACACACACACACACAAACAAACATTTGTTGTTGGCTCGATGGTCTGCTGAAGTGTTGGTTCTTAGAAGCAAAATAAAACGAGGTCAGAAAAAGCGAGTAACAACGACGCTAATTTTAGACTATTTTCACTTGAATATATTGTATTTATAAGAGTTTACAGTGTAGGGTTGTCAGATATGTTAAGTGGCTTTACATAAGTACTTTACCACAGTGCTATTCATCTTTGGATAAATAATGAAAAAAAAAAAAATTAAGCACAGTGGAGGATAGAAGGAATTAAGAAAGTAGTGTAGAAGAAAAAAGAGGAAAAAAATGAAGATTTAAAGATACCGCATGAAGATAATTAAAGTTTCAGGCAGTTAAAATGGAAAGGTTGCAAATGAAAAATGAGACGCAGCAAGCCCCAGGAGTGAATGATGATGGTTACAGAGCAGGTATGTCTTCGACTGTGTGTCACGTTGAGAATAGCACGTTTAAAGGGTCAGTAAACAGCTGTGGGTTCACACGTGCTCCAAGCTCATTGGAAACATGCCGTTAAACAAGCATGGGGCTTTAATATGCATCTGATTTCATCAGAAAACACATCACGAGAAATAAAGGAAAAAGAACTCTTCAAGAACTCGTTAGTATACTCAGGAAGCTGTTATTGTTCTTGTGCTGGCTAATGTTAGTGATATTTCATGCTGTCCGAGGAGGGAGACAACAAAACGCAGCGGGGCAAGAGGCTAACGCATGCGGCACAGAGATAGGCCGGCGGTTCAGTTCCCGGCTTGACTGTCAAGTCCGACTGCAGACGCGTTGCCCTGCGTCCTCACCTGACTTCTGGCTTTTCAGCTGTCTGAATAAAGACAGTGGAGCGGGATGCTCTGACTGAAATATATATGTTGATAAACTGCACGAGAAAACACTGGAAAAAAAGTGCCTTACACTTAGAATGAAGGACAAAACAAAGGTATAACATGAGCTAAATCCATGATGAGGTGCATATTCTGTAGTAATGTATGCAATAAATC
Source organism: Myoxocephalus aenaeus (assembly GCA_038501785.1). Lineage (NCBI taxonomy): Eukaryota > Metazoa > Chordata > Actinopteri > Perciformes > Cottidae > Myoxocephalus > Myoxocephalus aenaeus. Next base: position 2,954,902 of record JBAMJR010000013.1, read on the forward strand.
AGGCAGTAGAGTTCAAAATATATAAATATATTGAAATCCGCTGGCTTTCTAGTTTAAATACAACATAAAGACAGCTGATTGTGCAAGAGCCAAAGTAAGTTTTGGTGGGGGAGCAGATCTAGGAGTCAGGGATCAGTTTTCAACCCCTTTCTGAGTGTGTGGTCCCCGGGGAGGGGATATGGTGAGTTCCTGGCTGAGACTGAGGCCTCCAGAGACACCCGGAAAGACATACAGACTACACAAATGTAATTAGCGGCTTCAAAGAAAAAAGGAAGAAAAGGAGAGGAGGAGAGTGATACCCGCAATACTTTCTGAACCTCCTCATACAAAGGAAGGAGACGAAACGGTACCTTGGTAGGGAGGCATACTGACGTTCCACTTCTTCATAACGTGGAGCCAACCGGTGATCAGCCCCTCTGCCTGGCATCTGGTGGAGAGAGACAACTTCTTAGTTTATGATATATCAAAGTAAAACAGACATAATTATATATTTCCCTGCCCAAAATACCAATAAACTGCTATATGGTGGGGCCTATAAGCATATGCAGTGCATACCCATAAGCACTTTTGTTTATGAGTGGGTTTCTCTGTGTGTTTGTGATACAGGGGTAATTTAGGATTGACAAAGGCTAGTTATTAAGGATTTAGGGTTTCGGTCTTCAGAGTTTTCTTTTTCGGAGGGAGGGTGGGGATTGGACAAGGCCCCCCATCCTAGATTAGGTTACTTCAAAACAGGATGGAGTCAGTCACACACACACACACACACACACACACACACACACACACACACACACACACACACACACACACACACACACACACACACACACACACACACACACAAAGCCACACATATACAGAGTCCCGTCTCATCTCCATCTTGAGAAAAATAAATAAAAAAAGAGATTAAGTCAAGCTGCTGACGGTTCAATCTTACCTACTTCCTCTTTTGCTCTTCATCTCACTGGTTCTCTTTCACCCTCACATCTCATTTTCTCTTCTTCCATTTAACCCCCCACCCTCTCTCTCTCTCTCTCTCTCTCTCTCTCTCTCACACACACACACACACACTTGCTCTCTCAGAGATTATCCTGGTCTATTCAGTAGGGAGATTCCAGCTGCCATGGCGCTCCTTATTAAAGAAGCCGACTAAACCCCGAACTTCAACAAGCCCCATTAACACACACACACACACACACACACACACGCACGCACGCACAAACCAGTTCCTCTGTGAGACACTGCATATTGTGAATGAGACTTATTTTGACCTAATGTGGGGTGAGAGAGTGAGATACGAGTCAGGTGACTGAAGTGCTGCAGGGACTCTGCATACATGCCATAAAAACAATACTTATATGCAGCATTACACAGTCCCTTTAGGGTCCGAGTAATGTGGCATCTCTAGAAAAGGCCCATCAAATGTAGTCTATCGCACCTTTGCCACTTGTTAAATGGTGCTTTTGTTGATAATGCACATCTCTATCAGACACACTTGCATACCACGTAAGTACTTGTTTAAGTACACTGTTGTACCTCCGAGAGGACATTACCGTATATCACCTGAGCCTTTTGCAGCCATACTATCCTGTAGGAGTAAGCTGTCCACGATGTTTTCACGTACGAATAAACAATTGGCATTAAATCCAAAAGAAGATAATGGATGGAGGGTGAATACGCGTGTGTCTCAAGTGGTGATGACCAAAGGTGGAGGGATATTATAGAAAACGGGGGTTCCTCTCTCCAACTCAACATCATATTTTCAATGCAAAAGGTGCTGAGGATTATATTTTCTTCTCTCTGTGCCTCTCCTCTTCTCCCTGCTGATACCAGGAGGCATATAAAACAGATTTGCTGGCCCTTTCTTTCTTTTGAACACCTGTCTTTATTGCTTCTATATCTCAGGTGGAGAGACAGCAGGATATGAGGTGGGAATAGAGAGGTGGAACGAAAGAATGGAAAGGCATTAGATGGGGAAGAACGGAGGAAAGAGAGAGAGAGAGCGAATGAGAAGTAAATGACTTCGAATGGAGAAGAGCGATATAGAGAGGAGGAGGGATATTAGAAGGCCATCGAGGAGTAGCAGGCGGAGAGGAGGGATGAGAGGTGAATTATAAAACAAGGGAGTGAATGGGGTGAAGACAAGGACGGCGGAGTGGGGAGGTGAAAGGGATGACACAATTTAAACGCGATGTTAAAAGAGGGAACGAGAAATAGCAAGAGGCAGAATGACCGCAACACCCGATGGAGACGGAGAGGTGGGAGAGATGAGTAAGGGGCTGAGGAAAAAGCAAAGAGTCATGGACGGGAACCGAGGGGAGGGAGAATGAATAAATGAGGGAGGGAGGAATGACAAGAGCTGAAAGGTAGTTTGGGCTCATGGCTGGCATTGTTATATTTCTGACTGTCTAGAAATCCTGTGAAAAGACCAAAACTAAAACTAATGGCGCGCTAACCCGTCTCTCAGTACCTTCCGACTTCCCTACCGTGTCTACGGCTCTCATGTGGAGTCTACAGATTCCTATGGAGACAGTTGTCTGTTAAATCAGGCACTGTCGTATTTAGCAAACACTAATCAAACAGGAGTAAATAGGGATGGGGCCTATATTTTATCAATGTACATTTGGGCGGCGGTGGTAAAGAAGGAACAACTGATTCATCCTCGGTATCCGCAAGTCCTTCCTTTCTGCTGCTGTCAGGCTGCACAACCAGCTGAGCTGCCAGTAGACCATAAAACACACTATATTCAATTGAATCACTTCAACCGGTGCAATATAAATACATTTAATTCGGTCTGTATACATAATATTGTTGTTGGGGATTCTTAATGTTTTTTTTATTACTGTTTTTACTGTTTATTTTACTATGTGTCTTTTGTGTGCACTTTACCCGTCTGCTGCTGTAATCCTGCAATAATTCCCCACTGCGGGTCTAATAAAGGGATATCTGTTTTTATCTTATCTTATGTGTGTTCAATTAGGTTTGGACGACAATGGAGGTCTTTGGCAACGATGAATAACACATATGAAGCTTTGGCTGCCGAGGTTTGTTTGTAGAATCAATTTAATGTTGGTTTTGATCTCCTGATGAGATTTTGGCAAATAGGAAAAATACTGACTATTGCTTTAGCTTTGTCTTCAAAGGAGCTATTTATGAGGTTTAGAACATTAATACAGCAGCAAATAGCTATTTGCTATGTATATATATATATATTATATATACATACAGTATATATATATATATAGGAAGTCTCCCTGCCTCTGTGTGTGCTGTTATCTGAGCTTCTCAGTGCTTTGTTTTGGTTGACAGAATCCTCATGACTGTGCACGTGAGTCTCTCCCTTTAAAACGGTCGGCCTTCCCTGCAGTTATAAAAAGACCAAGTGACCTCCCACACAGAAATCTAAACGCGAGATGGCAGAGGGCAGTTCAAACGTTAAGCATATTTCACTCGATGTTTTTATGTGAGCTAAGGTTAGCAGGATAGCTAGCAATCTAATCATTACATCATTTGGGTCACTTGGCAGATCAAATGAATAGCTTCTTGAGCTGTGTACGTTACAAATGTTTCTAAAATAAAACAGCCACAATGCACAGTAGATCATCGTGCTTGCCTTGAGTTTTTATTTCGTCACTAGTTGTTTATCCTGCTGTGCGTTCAGGCTGCTTTGCCACACAAATGGAGGAGAGGGGCGTTTGTTTTGGTGTGAGATGCTGGTGCTCTACTGCAACTATCTATTAGTTCTGAATGTCGCGTATAGAACCTTTTGAAAGGTAGTTTGTAACAGATGCCCGAGTACAGATGGACTGAGAGAGTATGATGGGGTTTGTTTTGCTCTCCTGCGCAGGTGTGCATGCCTTTGTGTGTTTCCATACACATGGATTATGAGCAGATTACTGTGCGATGCCACAGACTGAGTAAACACAAACAGATGAGTGAATAATGCATGTGCATGTGTGCACATGAAGTCAGGAAAAGTGTTGACAGTTCTAAAGACACAGTGGTATGTAGTGAAGGGTGAGTACTTGTTATTACAAATATGATGTAATAATATATACGTAACTACAAATATGCTTGTTCATGAGAAGTTTATAGGGGCAGTGAGATCGGTTTGGAATAAAGACAAGAACTGGACAGTTTTTGATTCAGAGGGCAGTAATAAGCACCTCACGCAGGCTGAAATAATGTCACAAAAATAAAAATGTTACCTTTTTGTTCGACAGATGAAAATGTGTTCAAATACAACAATAAAGTGAATTTAGCTTGTGTGTACATTTTTTAGTTTTTGAGTATTTGACAAAAAATAAAACAAAACAACGAAGCCAGAGCCAGAATCCCAAGAACAACTCGCCTGCTACGACTATCACTGACTGTATTAGTCTGTCTGTAGCTGTGTGTGCAAGTGTGTGTGTGTGTGTGTGTGTGTGTGTGTGTGTGTGTGTGTGTGTGTGTGTGTGTGTGTGTCAGATATTAGACTCTCAGCATTCACACCTGTGACAGGAGTACAGTGCAGGGCAAAACTATGACAGCTGAGCTTGAGTGGGACATACTGTACACACACACACACACACACACACACACACACACACACACACACACACACACACACACACACACACACACACGCATGCACACACGTACCAATACGTACAAAACAATCTATCTTCCCCCCACATAAACCAAAAGTGCAGCTACTGTACATACACACATTAGTCTCTTTCATGCACACAGCCAAACACACACACACACACACACACACACGCCCACTCACTCCCGCTCGCTCACAGAGATCTGTGGCAGTAGTGCAGCACACTGGTTGGGGTAATGGTCTAGTGAAAAACCATTTCACGGCATAGTGAGCAGAGGAGAGGCAGAGAGGAGAGCGCGGAAGTCGAGCAGAAGAGAGCGATACCGGAGGGAGAGGGAGCAGACACACACACACACACACACACACACACACACACACACACACACACCGCCTGCACACAGAAAGTGACACAGAAAATACACACACGCGCACATATGGAACTACACTGATGGCAAAATATTTTTAGAGCGCAAACCACATCCTGAGAGCGGCTCGGTCTGCACGTCCACCTTTGAGAGCACACTGGTTCGTAAAAGCAGAATCGCACGTGGGATCGTTTCTGTGTCGGCTCGCTCACATTTCTCCAGATGTTTTGGCAGCTCCTGTGCACTTGAGATCGCAAAAGGTTTCTTGCCAAAACATTGTTTGTTGACTTGCAAGCTGCAACGGCACAAACCCACATCTGGACGTCAGGGTCATGTCTTTTTTATTAAATCCACATTGGAAAAGTTAGCTTCTCCGTGAGGAGAGGTTGGTAGCCATATGGATCATTTAGGACGACATCTGATTTACATGTTTTATGCCTCTATGGATTATCATTTAGCATGCAAGTTCAATTATTCTGAGTGTGTGGATCCTACCATCCCCTACTCTATTCACATAACAGTATGTTGGATTTGCTTCAACCCATTTTCTGACCAATAATAAGGTTATGATTATTGTGTTGGAGTCGGATCGGTTCGCAGTAAACCACCACACATCAGGCTCATGGCATTTGTGAGAGCAGCATTCTGCTCAGAAGTGGGTTTCATAAAAAAAAAAAAAATCTTACAATAGTTCCAATGATTGTTTTATGTTAAAATTATTCAGAAAAACTTGGCAAACACGTAGCTAACAAGGCCTCGCCGCATTACAGAGAGCAAATACTTTAGATAGCAAAACATGTGTCATTAATCATTTGGAGTCACGTTTTGATTTTCAAGCCGAAATAAAACCCCACTTTCACTTTGAAAGTAGAAGTGAAAGAGTCTAACAGGTCTAACGGGCGTGAGAATCCCTGTTGCTCAAATGTAGTGACACCGTTCCTCTTCCTGCACAGATCGCCTGTTACGCGTCTGTCCTCCATCGCGTGCGTTTCTAATTATGCTCTTAAGAATCTGCGCACACACATTTTGACAGACTGCGATTTTGTACACACACACACACACACACACACACACACACACACACACACACACACACACACACACACTCAAAGTCTGCCTCCCTCTATCGTATAGTTGTTTCTCTCTCTCTTTCTTACACAGACACTTTTTCACTTGAGCTGTTTCAAGGATTTCAAAGGGATTTAGATCGACATGGAGCATTTGGTAGCTGCATACCGCCTCGACGAGGCTACTTAGCCCAAATGTGAAGTGTGTCTCTCTCTCCAACTCTTTTTGTGCTCCTCTTCAACACTTCTTCATCATCTCTCTCTTCCTCTTCACCCACCCCCACCACCCTTCTGACTATTTCTCACCTCCCTCTCTTCCTCTCTGTGTCATCTTCTCCCTTCAATAACCAACTCTCCTCAAGTGAAATAAAGGGTTCCTCTGAGTACTCTTAAATCTTCGTTCTTACTTAAGATCGCTTTTCCCCCCTCCCACACCCATCAGGCTGTTATATCACTTCTCATAGCTTTCCCCTTTCCATGCATCCATCATTTATCCCTGAATATACAACTCTCTCTCTGCTCAATTCCTATCTATTGCCATCCTTCTCCCACTTCCCTTCCCCGATTGTCTTTCGATACCCCCTCCCTTCCTTAAATCAATGACGACAAAGAGAAGCAGCATAATCTCTATCAGTCACTTCTGTTCCCTTCTTCCAACCCTTCCTCTCTACTTCGGTACAACTGATGGAGAGGGGGATGGTGCCCTCTTTTACACTCCCCACCTTCCATACGATGTTTTGTACTCTCAGTCCATCTGCCTCACTCCCAATGTCCTTTTCTCCTTCTGTAAATCAATAGAAAAAGATTTTGCTTCCTTTCAGTCATCTCTCAATTGTCCCCCCCCCCCCACACACACACACACACACCCTGCTTCCGACCCGTGTAGAAATCGATGAATAAGGGAAGGCTGGTCCTAATCCGTATCAGCCATATCGTTCTGCTCAGCCAGCACTTTTGGCTGACTCAATTAAAACACAGCTCTGAAGAGGCTGCGATTTCTGTGTGTGTGTGTGTGTGTGTGGTATCTGCTGTCTATGATATACTTAATGCCCAAAGCGTGAGCATGCTAGTGTGTGTAGCCAGACACAGTTGCAGACGGGTGTGTTTGGAGGAGGGCCACCCGAGGACGCTCTTCAGTGACAGCAAAAGACAACGAGTAATCATTCTCGTGGTGCATACTCTTTGACGTCATTTAAAAGATGGTTTGGGCATTTTAAAATAGGCCTCGAAGACATGAAAGGGGGAGGTGGGATCAAAATGAAAACAATGCCATGCATGGTCACACACGAAAGCAGAAGTAGAAAACAAGGAGACACGGTGAAGCACGCTAGTTCACCTTCTCCCACAGTGCATTGCTCCTTCCCCACAATCACGCAGACTTCCATCTGTTCACTCTCGGGTGATGCCCTCCATCACAGCCTTTAAATATTCTTCCCAATATAACTACTATATACCGTCCCTCGGTCCATCCATCCATCCATTCATCGTAGAGAAAGCAGTAATTGCAGTTGCTGGTGAAAAGCCATCCATTTCCACAGGCTAATTACTACCGCCTCTTAACAGAGTAGCACTAAAGGAAAGAGAGCAGACAAGCACACTCATATAATTCACTCATTATTCACATTCACACACAAGTTCACCTCTCCACACACACACACACACACACACACACACAGACACACAGCTTTCTAATGAGGCCTTTCCATAGTTCATCAGTCTTCTAACAAAGTCAACTACGTCCTGTTCAACACAGCTTCGCAGGGCTCCCGAGCTCCAAACTACGACGCTCTACGTACCCCTCTAGCGCCAGTCTTGGATGATTCAGGGCCGGAATGGGTCAATTTTTCCAACTTATTACATGCAATTATGTCTTTTCAATTCAACTTTCATCTCCACAGGACATTAAGGTGCAAGCAACCAAGCCACCTCTCTAGGTCCAGGAAAAGCCTGTGGTTGACGTGAAGCTAACTGATTGAGAAATCATGACGACTGAGTGACACAAACCACAAGCTTTAAAAAATAAAATAAAGCTAACAAAGTAGTTTTGTTGCCTAAACTCAACCACGTTGTTTCCTGTGAAGACGGACGTTTATTTTGTAAGCATGTAAAGAGCAGAAATTGACACGTGTTGCTGGACAGCTGTAGGAGAGCATGAGGTAGAACGATTTGTAAGATTTGCATAACAAAACAAACAAAAAAGAAAATGGGAAATTGTTGTTTTTGTAATTCAGATTATTTTATCTATTAAACAAAAGAGACCGAATGTATTATTTAGTAAGACTTACAGGTGTTTATAGGCCTTAATGTTTTACCTTTGGACAGATCCAGGCTATCTGTTCCCCCTATTTCTAGTCTTTCTGCTAAGCTAAGCTAACTGTAGGCTGTTGGTTGTAGTTTCATATTTAACATACAGGATTGTTGTCGATTTCCTCATCCAACACGACACCCGAAAAAAAAAAAAAAAAAAAAACACAGTAAATTAAGAGTAAGCTAACTCTTAACACAACACTTTAGCCATTCAGTTTGAATAATAATGCTTTGTCTGTTCTCTTCGCTTCAGAACACAATATGTTGGACTGTTATTCACCGCTTGTAGCATGGTGATCCATATCTGAGCGAATCAAAAATGTATCTAGGTGGGTGGTGCTTCTGTGTGTGTGTTTACAAAACACAGTAAAAGCCGTGGGCTGGGGAGTGAAGTTTCAAAGGCAGAACTCCCCGCACCTGGCAAAGTAACCGCTGAGTCATCGCTATTGATCAACCAACCTCTGCAGACACGCACCTCATTGGTCACGCTGCGCTGCAAGGCTGCAACAACGAATGTGACGGGAAAAGAGAGTGAAAGAATGAAATAATGCTTATTTGTTTACGACACCAAAGGAGCACCAATACTCTTTATTCACAAACCTCTTCTTTCTGAAATGTCAGCGAAGCACTAGAATAAAAAGGCTAGAAATTAAGAGGGGAGCACTGTTAAATGTCACAGCGCTGTTGAGCCTCTCGTACAATTAAGACCACAGAAGGTCAATTTCCCCCAAAGCACGCAGCTTAGAGCGTCTCCCATGAATACAGCGATTAATACTACTCCATGCAAAAGCGTGTCCTGCTTATGCACCGTCGGTTTGTGAGGGTGCGAGCTTTGTGTGTCTGTTTGTATGTAAATCAGTACGTGGACCTATCAATCAAATTAAATCCTTTAAAAATAATGACATTTAAAAGTTATCAGGTTATCAGGTGATATTCCAGCAGACACACACACACACACGCTTGTGTTTTTTCACTACGGAGGACAGCACATGAACTTGTATGAATTCTCTGAAGACTTATTAACCTTCACAATAAAGATCCCAAACATCAATCAAATGCATGGCGCTTCGACACCTTTAGTTCAGTTGACATGGTCAGGGACGAGGAAAAGAACATTGGTTGTTGCCTTTTAGTCCGTTTCAGTTGAGGCTGACTTTGTACGAACCAAAAGCAGCGAACATGAAGTCAATATTAATGCCATATTTCAGGTTCGTCATCCTGCAACGTCGGCTCTCCCACAAGAACCCAAAATCAAATTCCGTTGACTAACAGCTCATCATGCTGCACTTAACTTTGCCTTTAGTGTGTGTTCATCTTCTCTGGTGGTCACAAAAAATAAATAAAAAATAAAGTCACGACGAGACACTTTCATTTTGTGTTGATTTGGGCCGTTCCTGTGGAGAAAAGAATGAGTGTGTGCGAGCGCCAGGGTCCCTGAAGAAAACTTCTCGTTTTACTGCAGCCGGCCCTGCTGAAGGAACGCCGTATGTTGTATTGTTAGATTTCACTGGGAATCGGATCCGACGACGGCCGTTAAGAATAACGATCCAGAAATAGCCATTTCCTGACCCAGTGGTTCCCAAACTGGGGGGTCAGTGGACCTACAGGGAACGAAACCAGTGAAACGTTTCCTGCAACTAAGAGTTAAGTTAAGACTGTGCACCGTATTTAGTGACAAACCTTTTCACGCAGTCTCGATTGGAAAGTTCATACGCACAAAGTGGGACACAAGCATACGTGTCGCCATGGTTACCACACACTCTTGTATGTGTGGCCTGTACATGCTTGTACTTTTCCAGAGATCGCTGAGCAGTTTATGATCAAGAGAAAGATGCATATACATAGTTCAGAGCTTTGTGGTCGGTCTGCTTTGCTGTCACACCACAAACATACTTATTTAAGTCCACGCAATGTGAACACACACACACACACACACACACAATTATCTGATCCTGAACAGTGAAATAGGAGCTATAGCTGTGCACTTTTTGCTGCTATTTTTGAATGTGTATACTTTATATATGCTTATATATTTGAGGGAGTGAGAGTGCGAGGAAAGTGATGGGTGGATATGAAAAAGAGAAAGAGAGAGCGAGGGAAGGGGAACAGTGCGCGTGGGGAGAGAGAGAGAGAGAGAGATGGGGATAAATAAATGATAGTAAGAAGGAAAGAAAGGCGATAGCAGAGAGGATAGGATTAGTCTCCACTGCAAAGCCTTTGGAGAAATACACACAATATTCCACCGCACACCACACCTAGTACACACACATGCAGTGACATAGACACATATTATACATGCAGGAAAAAAATAAGACACACAAAAACACACGTACCTTTAAAACCAACACACACACACACACACACACACACACACACACACACACACACACACACACACACACACACACACACACACACACACACACACACACACACACGTTTATCCAATCCTTAGTGTTCTTAACAGTTAAGCTTGTCCTTGAAAGTGCAAGGTGGGGAGTTGATAAGGGGACAGAGAGAGAGAGAGAGAGAGAGAGAGATTCAGGGGTGATGGCATATATATAGAGGGACAGAGAGAAGGATGAGGAGAGGGGGAGCCGAAAAAAGTGAAAAGAGATAATTTGCCTGCCTCTAAGCCCCCTCCCTGCCACCCAGATAGTATATCCGTCTACCTCTACCCCCAAACTCTCCATTTGTGTCTCTCACTCATTCTCTCTACCCCAAACTTCCCGACTTAGAAAAAGTTCCCCTTTGAGGATTAAAGGGAACAAAGACAGGTGAATTCCAAGGAAGACAGAGAGAGAGAGAGAGAGAGAGAGAGAGAGAGAGAGAGAGAGAGAGAGAGAGAGAGAGAGAGAGGAGTCTAAAGAGGTAGGGGTCAAAGGGGAGACAATTTACCGGACCGAGACCTACAGAAGAAGGGATGAGAGCCGGGTCAATGTTTTACTCCCACTGATTTTTGTAACTTTTTTTCATATATATAATGTCAGCGCCTAAGGTAGGAAAATCTCTGCCGGGTTTTTATTTGTGGTATTTATTTATTTATTTCTCTATGATATCTCAGGAGCTAGACTTAGCATAAGACCCTAAGCACATAAGAGCAGCACAGCCACCTTTCCAATGTGTGTGTGTGTGTGTGTGTGTGTGTGTGTGTGTGTGTGTGTGTGTGTGTGTGTGAGATCGTATGCATGTGCTGCCACATGTACGGAGACCTAATACGAGTATGAAAATACCCTCATTTTTTTTTTTTATGCCTGTGCCTGCGATTGTGTGGCGGTGGGAGCAGGTGGCTGCAGTGGCTGGTTAGATGGAGCTGTAATAGGATGAAAGTGACACTTTCTTTTTCTGCCTCCCTCACACACTTTCTTCCTCTTTCAGATGATTGGCTCTAGTCGGGGGGGTAGTGATGGCCGTGGTGTCTTTTGATTCTATCCTCTATTTTTTTTATATCTCTTCTAATCTCATGAAAGCCTTGACCTCTTCTCTCCTCTTGTCGCCATGTTCCAGCCTCTACATGTTTTATATCTCTCCATCTTTACATTGTTCCTTTCTCTTCTCATTTCATCTGCTTTCTTCTTCTGCTTCTGCCATCCATCCGATCCCTCCACTGTAATATGTCGCTTCTGCTATAAAAGCTGAACCGGCATCACTCCCACATTGATGAAACAAGCTTTATTCCAGCGACAAACACTCCACAACAACTTATCATGAGTCTGGATCTTTTTGGAATGAAGGTTTTTTACCATGACTAAACAGATACAAACAGATTTTCATTTAACGGTAAACTTCTCCGCATTAAATTGTCTACAAACAACTTCACATATTCTACAACTTCTACATATTTTGAAGAGTTGTGTACTTACGTTATCCAAAATGTTTCCGACAATTTCAAAGCCAGAGAAACATGTAACTGAAGGGAACCGCGATATTTTTAACCGGACAAAGGATTTTGTTCATTGTGTGTCTGGATCTTGAGTTATGAGAGACACAAGCTGAGCAAACGCTGCGTCTGTCAAACAGTGTTGGAGAAACACAAGTTTTTAACGTGAAACAGCTTCATTCAGTGTTTTTAACTATTTTAATCATCGTGTCTGTTTATTTTGGAGGGGAATGTAGCTCACGGTCAAAACCTCCTGAGTGATGGCCACTGCAGGAATCCTTAGAAAGAGAAGCTGGTGGGGAAGACAAAAACTCCCATGATCCTTTGCTACTTCACCAAACTCCACCAGGCTCTCTTGTTATTGTTTTGATTGATAGTGGAAGAAAATTACACTCAGAACGCTGAATAAACGTGTAAAACCTTCTTTAATACCTACGATTTGTATAAAATGTGAAAATTGAAGTGTATTCATTCAGTATTGACTATGTTTGCTTGTATGTGTGCAAGGTTTGCACATGTGCTGTGTGTGACTACGGACATGTAAAAGGATGAGGTTCACGGGTAAAAGAGAAGAAAAAAAAGAAAACGGACAAAGAAGTGTGGAAAATGGAGGCAATACTTGTTTTTGTGCGGGATGACACGCTGTGGAAGGAGGCAGAAATCCACTTGCTACGCTGAGCTTTTGTTCGGTATGTGGACCTGAATCCATGAAGAGATATGCACACATGTACAGACACACAAACACAGAGTCCACCGTGAGTTCCTTCAGAGGGTCTCGCGTGACAGGAAATGTGCACAAATAAACACAAACCATGAAGTCTTTAAAGCTTAAGTCTTTTCTGACCTTTCACCCGTGAGAAACCCGCTCTTTTCTAGTAGTCAGCTTGTCTAAAAAATACAATTTACCTATGTCAGTGTGCATCGTATACGGTTGGGCTGATAAGGTGAGACGATGAGCATAAACTGGAGGAAAACTATATTCTCGGGGACTGCATGTTGCAAGCACAAAATTCTTAAAACCCTGACAAAGAGATGAGAAATATCACTGAGCAGCGTTCAATTTGTCTCAAAGCTCTGACTTGGCTGCAGAGTCAGATATTACCTTCAGTACGAGGGCGGATAGTGTCATCTATCATTTGATAGATGACACTATCCGCTATTTAGCCAGTAAGAAATGGAGACAGAAGTTTTATTGCAGACACAAGCAGTCTGCTGCAGATTGGTCCAGGACTTAGCTCCGGTCCAGGTGGGGTAGAAGGGGGGGATGGGCAGAGGACAGAATTAGAGAATGCAGGATGGGTGGGAAAGAAAGGGAAAAGTAAGGAGAGAGCGAGACGGGGATTAGAGACCCTTTGAGAGGCAGTCACTTAATTTCCTGGCCAACCTGGCTATGATTATCTCCTGGGTGGGAATGGAATGTTTGAAGTCCTGGAACCAGACTAATCCTTGGTGACTAACCTCCACCTCTCATTTCCTCTGGATTAGCTCACTCTGCTACTTAATAAAAACAGGTGGAGGTGGATAGATATTAACCTACAATGAAAAAGAGAGCGGGAGAAAGACTGTGTCTCTTTCTGCTGAGCGGGAAGACTGTCCTAAATAAAAATGACACTATCGGACATTTGTTCAAACATTTAAAATGAACTGTCTGTTATTTATTTTTTAACAAGGACCTCTTGTAGCTATCGTGATGACAAGATGTGAGGTTTATAGTGTGAGGTTGTTGTCGTGCCAGAAAACCCTGTGAAAAGGTGACCGCGGTGGAAAAAGCTGATTGCATCTAATCTGTGCTTAAAATGCAGTGTGCAAAATACGGGGGGCGTCTAGAGGGGGTCCGAGACGCTTTGATGGATAGTTCAGACCCCCTGAACACCTCATTTGCAAGATTTCAGGGTGAGTTTAACAATCATAACACAATTATTTGTCACATGCAATTGCCACTAAGATGTATTTTAAAAGCTTACTAACAGCCAGCAGTTTTCATTATTCAAACGGCCAAACATTTATTCCCAAATATGAATAGTGAGTCAGAGAAATTATTTTCCAGTGGACGGGATCGGGGTAGACGGGACCCCCCAATTGGGACCCGGTATTTCACATAATACTGCTAAAATGCACTGGACATCTGAACAACTGCACGTCCTGTTGCCCTATCAGTAAACTAGGTGCATGCTTTCCCTGTTATAACACAATTAAAAAAAAAAAAAATTGCAAGCTATGTAGATGGTCTTAATTCTATAATTTAATAAAAGAATTGGAACAAATGATATGTTGAAAAAATACTATGACGCTCTCAAATTTGTAATTTGTGATTTTGGGCTATACAAAATAAACTGAATTGAAAAACAGCAAAACAGGATAACTTCATTAAGTGCTGTTCTAAATGAAACCTAAGAACATCCACACTCGTGCTCATCATGGGCACCGGTTGGCTGTGACTTCCTGCCTGTTTGGATTGATACGTTGGTAACGCTGAAGGTGACACAGTGGCGCCTCCAACAATTTGGGACCTCATGATTGAGGGTTATTAGCAAATTCACACACGATCTGCAAGGACTTGCAACTCCCACAATACACACTTTAACGTCACTAAAAAGCTGCAAATTAACTAACACGTTTTCAGAAAAGCTGTGCTCAACAGTCTTTTCCTGTTTTTTTTTTTTTCTCTCACCAGACTTCTCTCAAGAGGGAAAGTCTGAAGTGTTGCCAGGTTACTATCCAATCTGACCAATGACATGTCACTTGACCCTTCTCTCGGCCAATGCCCTGCCTCCGACAACCGGCTGGGCCCCAGCTGGCCAATTAGCTCGCCTCTTTGTGTGGAGCTTGGCCAATGGAAAGCCCTGGGAGACTTCTGTTCATCTGAACTCACAGATGGGAGGACAGAGAGGGTGTGTGTGTGAGTGTGTGTGTGAGAGAGAAAATGTGTGAGGGACTTGGCCTGAATTCCCAAACACCATTGAGACATCTTCACTGAAGAGGTTGGCTAGTTTTGAGTTAGCAGTTGGAGACAAATCTCTCTATTTAAAAGCGAGCAATGGGAGCATTACAATGCTGCTATCAGAAAGAAAGAAAAAGGAAACCGAACAGCTAACCTGACAGATTTGAAGATGGAGATCTGCAAAATGTTATATATTTTAAATGTTGACAGATTGCAAAATAACACCTTGTTATCCCATTTGAGTCTGTATCCACGTTAATGTTTGTTTGTACACGGACAAGTATGACGCATAGAGCAATGCTACAAAACACTCCAGCTAGAACTCTAACTACATATTTTCTTCCTCTGCTTCACTTTAAAAACTAATATAAATCACTCAGGCAGGCCAACGTTTTACTGTCCATTAAGTGTAATTTAAAGAAGAGCACTCCAAAGTAAAATTGGCTAATGGTGAACATTCCAGCATTGCATGGAAAGGCCTAAACATTACTGTGCTGAAAAGCTGGAGAGAGAAAATGCCACAGAATGCAGACCAGAGTGGAACTTGAAAAGCTCTCCCTGCCTCACTAGTTTCACTGATTTGGAGTGAAACTTCTGCCAGCATTTTAGCAGTATGTCTCGTTCTTTATCACAAAAAAACATTAAGTGAAACTGACTTTCTTTCAGTCAGCAATTTGGACAGCTGTATTGAAATGCCATACTTACATAAGCTGCCCCTCTCTCAGCATCTCAGCATGTGACTGGAGTTTCCTCTTTTTCTGTGCAACTCTCACTAAATCTTTCCCTGACACGCACTCTTCCCCGTGTTTTTAAGATAACACTTTCCCTCTCAATTGCAGTTTCACTTTGCGTCATTGGCGTGGCGTGAAAGCTCATCTGTGCTGTCAGGGAAATACAAGAGACGAGTTCATAAAAATGTTAGTGACAACGAATTAGTAAAAAAGGAAAACAGAAAAAAAAGTATATCTGGTATAAGCGGTGCATGTTTGTGCGAAGGCGCAGCATCCATGTGACATCATTACTTTATATGTACGTACCCACACAAAGATGTCTGTGTGTTTGCCTCTTGGCATCTTACTCAGAATCAGAATCAGAATCAGCTTTAATGGCCATGTCAATTTGCACATACATGGAATTTGACTCCGGTTTCACTTGCTCTTCGTACTTTTTTTTTTTTTTTCACACACAATATACAAGATAAATATAAAAAATATTAAAAGGACATTAAAGACAGTAGTAAAACAACAAAGCTCAAAGCAACAAAGCTCAAAGCTTGAATAGAAGTCATGAGAGCTAAATAGAAATTTAGACTTGATCGAACGTAACAACATTAAGATCCACAACCTTTACCTCAAATTAATTGGGAATTACTTCCAAATTCTAGTCTTCCATGTTCCGTACACGTTGATCCTGTGCAGTGTGGCCCGTCCCGGCTCACATGGAGCAGGAGGCGGGGTACACCAGCGGCAGGTCACCACGGGGCTAATGCATGCAGCCAATCGTGCGTTCACACTCACATTCTGCCACGGGCCGTTGAGAGTTACTCATCTAAAACATTGAAATCTACACGACATCACTTCAGGTGTACAACAGTGAAAGGAACAAGAAGGTTTTGAGGCTCTTCATTACCAAAACATCTCGGGGTGGAGATATTTATAATAGATTGTGCAGTGAGAATCTCATTTCATGCATACTTCAGAGCAGGCGTACGCGTGTTTTCTCAAAGCTGAATGCTCGTGAAATGATGAGGTGGGGTAGAAACACAGAGGGAAAGACATTAGCCCTCTCTCGGTAAGGAGCAGGCATACGTTGTGACATGCAAACAGATGATAATTGGTGTTTGTACATCCAATAACTGCAGGAGTGGAAAGTGGGCTTGGGCGTCCCGTTTCAAAGACATTAGCATCATTTTTGTTATTATAACCCATGCAATGTCTTAGCTAAGGGGCAGCTGATATATCATATGGATATTACACTTATCCTGCAGCTTTGAAGTACTCAACAGGCGGATAAAAGGGCCAGTTTGTGTTCCTGCTCCTCAGCGACTTCCTCTCCCCGGCGTTACAGCACTCTTTTTTCCTCTCCGTATGACTTCCAGGTGACTCTATTTTCCACTCCCTCACTCAGTCTCTTTGACATCTAGACTTTCTTAAACCTGCTCTTATTGTGAAACTCACAGACTCTCACGACTGGATGACTCTCAATCTCTCCCCGTCCTTTCCTCTTCAGCTCTCAGTATTTCTTATCTACCACATGACTCACCATATTTCAATGTCAGATATTTCTCTCTCAGAAGCTCGAGAGCTGCATGCTGCTTTAAGAATCGCTGACAATCTCCAAATACACACACACACACACACACACACACACACACACACACACACACACACACACACACACACACACACACACACACACACGCTTGCTCACACACACTGATAAATGTGCATAGTGTTGCTCACAGGTACACATATGTGACACTTAGAGGTGTGTATGTCCTCAACAACACAGCTGAACCAACAATCTAGAAAAATATTCAACCACACACACACACACACGAACAAACAAACACACACACATACACACACAGCAGTTGGCTATCTATCCTGTCCACAGGGCAGTGGCCAGTGGTGATAACACTCTCCATTGGACCAAAACTCATCACTCTTTACACATATACCTGGTTGAGGCTTTGTGTGTGTGTGTGTGTGTGTGTGTGTGTGTGTGTGTGTGTGTGTGTGTGTGTGTGTGTGTGTGTGTGTGTGTGTGTGTGTGTGGTTGCCCTTTGGCATCTTTCTCAAAGCCTGAATAAAAGTCATGACAGCTAAATAGAAATCAAGATTTGACAAACACACACACACACACACACACACACACACACACACACACACACACACACACACACACACACACACACACACACACACACACACACACACACACAACCATGGCCACAACCGCAGATAGCTTTTCAAAGAATGTGACCTCTGCAGAGTAAATTGTATTATTCAAACCATTTCGGCCAACAGCACGGCTACAAGAGAGGCTTTCACGCCGCATTAAATGATGATTTCTATTTTTGCATGTGATATTGATATGGCCTTTTGCTGAATATGTTCCAGATGAAAACACGTGCAGGGCTTGTATCGGCACGTATACTGTATGTAGTGTAGACAAAGCATGGCCATTATAAACAGAAGAATGGTAGGTTCATTGCTTTTTTCTCTTAGGTAAAGGTTTAATATTGTGTCTTGATTTAGTTTTATAATAATACTTGCACAGCCAAATGTCTTTTCTTTTTAAAATAGGATTTGTTGTGCTTCCCTGTGTTTGGCACAGCTGTGTCAGATATGGGACCTGTGATGTGATTGAATTAATTCTTTATAGAGGAAGGTGTGGCCCCTTTGCATCTCATACTGCTGCACCCACATGAACCAAAACGCTTGGAGGCGCTTGGTGGAATGGTAAAAGTAGCATGTGAGTTTGACGTGTGCGTTTATTGGTTCTTAAAAGGCGATGAAAAGAAGCACACGCGTCTTCTTGTGGTGTGCGACAACTGTAACGCCGTGCATCCAAAGCCAGTAGCCCACAGTAAACTTCAATGAGGTTTACTGGTTTAGGCCCCACATGATGAATGTTGTCACCCACCCTGAGACTCATGAACAAATTACTGAAGTAGTCATGTGGAGCAACAACCCGCTGATTCATGAGCAGTTCTGGATCATGACCCGGGCTTCTTGAGTCCAGACTGTAGGGAATGATGCGCGTTAAAAACAGATAATAAGTCCTGACATGTTGACTCACCCCTGCTGGATGAGAGAGGACACAAATCACACATGCCAGTGAGGGAGTCTGTGCATGTCTCTCTCTGTGTGTGTGTGTGTGTGTGTGTGTGTGTGTGTGTGTGTGTGTGTGTGTGTGTGTGTGTGTGTGTGTGTGTGTGTGTGTGTGTGTGTGTGTCTGTTCTGGCGTAAGTGTCTGATGTATGTTTTCATCCTCTTCTTCTATTGTGTGTGTGTCAGAAGTCCAGCGGTCATCAGACCAGCCAGGCACCAGTCCCAGACAGCGAGGTCAGAGTCATTCACTAATCATATTAACATTCCTTCATAATGACCCAATGCATAACTCCCCCTCTTTTCAGTCTTTTTCTCCCTCCCTCTATCCATCTGCATCACTCATGCTTTCCACTTCGCCCGCCCCCCCCCCCGCCCCCCCCCTCCATTCCCGGTCTATATTTCTCTCTCCATCTCATCCACCCCGTCACCTCATTTTCCCTGCTTTGTTTTAACTCGGCTGTCCGTCTCTGACTCTCAACACTTCTCTCATTTGTTGACATTACTGTGTGTGTGTGTGTGTGTGTGTGTCTCATTTCCCCTCCATGGATTCTACCTCTAGCTTGTGTCCCCTCTTTTCTCTCAACATACCATGTGTTTTCTGCCACTATCTGATCGACTAGTGGGCCACCAATTTAATCCTGAGGAAACGGAATTATGAGCAATGATGAGCACCGTGTGCAGTGGGTATAGTGTCAAATGTCAAATACATTCACATAGAATACTCTATATTATTACATCATTATCAAAATCTAGCACCGCTCCACTAAAAGCTTCTTGCAATATTGAAACAATTATGTTAAAAGATTTGCCTTTATCTTTGATGTTGGACTGAACTGAAAGTGTTATCCCTATTTGACATGAACAGAATCCAAATTTGTAAAAGCGACCATAAGATTGATATTTTCAGTTTAACTCAGATCTTTACTTTTACCAGACCGGTCTAGTCAGCTTCACATTCGCCTTTTTATTAAAAGCTTTCTCAGTCACTTCTCTGTAAAATATATAGGACCCATAATGTGTATTAATCTTAATCAGCTCCCAGGTCAGTTACTGTCAGTATTTGAAAGCTTTTTTTTATTTAACATAATGTATTCATTTATTTATTTATGTATTTATTTATTTCTATTATGATTATTTCGTCTCGCTTTTCTTGTCAGTGTGAAATTGTTTACAACATTTATAATGATGTTTTGAAACTAAACTGGGGGACCCATGATAATAAGCCTTTTAGGGGTTTTAGCCACTTTTGCACATTGTGCTTTATTACATGTTCTTTTTCATGTGCTACTAAATAAATCAAATCAAAATGACTTGAAGTAACACAGTTTGTGTTCTATTGTCTGAGTTCAATGAACCAGAGGACCAGAAGTTTGGGTTTTTGGGCGAAGGGGAATTATATGTGATGGTTTCAGGGTATTTCTCTTTCTGATGAAAGTGTTTGTTCATGTGTCAGTGTAATGCTGCTGAAACGGGTTTAAACAAATCCTGAGGCAATCATTCAACTAACACCAGCTCTTCGGTATTAGTATTAAGATAACAAATCATTTTTCAGGCAAAAATGGTTTCAGCTTATCGAATGTGACGATTTGCTGCTTTTCTTTGTCACGTAAACTGGATCTCTTTGGGTTTTTTATGCATCTTTGGAAAAAATTATGTATTATTTTAATATATTCATTTATTAACTAAGAAGAAAACCTGCAGCTTTAGTCGTGGCAGTTGTTTAGCACATGTGTTGTTGAAAGGAACATGGTTAAAAAGGAAGGAAAGTAATAAAGTATCATGAAAATTAAATTAAATGAATAAAAAAAAAAACTATCCTTCTTTCTTTCCATATGAATATGCATCTACATTCATATATTCCTTGGAAGATAACCATCTATTTCTGATCCTAAAAAAACTAAAGAAAAAAGAAGCGTAGCTCTGCGGTTAAAGACGTTCAATACTTTGGGGAGAAAAGAAGAACGTGGCAGACGGTTAGATGTGAGCTCCAAGCTTTGTGAAGGACCGCTGCAATTCCATCAGTGCGGTGAGTCTCACGGCGGCAGTGTGTTGCAAGAGTGAGACAGAAGTGTTGCTGTTGTTTTAGGTATTTTATACATGCTTGGATAATGTGTGTGTGGGTGTGTGTGGGGGTGTGTGTGTGAGGGGATCTCTATCATCACCAGGTTTGCTTCCACTCTTCTCCAGCCAAACCAAAGGGAGGCTGTGTGACTTGGCTTCGACCGGCCTGACTCAAAATGGTTATGCATTTGGCTTGATGTTCTGCAGTGGCTCTAGCTGCTTTCATATGAGCCTGAAGCTAACTCCACACACACACACAGACACACACACACACACAGACACACACACACACACACACACACACACACACACACACACACACACACACACACACATACGTAATGATCCTCGTCTGGGAGCTCCTTCACAGGGTTTTGAGTATTCTTCAAACTGGAATCACTTTTGAGGTTTCTCTGCATTTTCTCAGTTGCCACATTGCCATTACACCGTCCCACTCCAGCAGACGCCCGCGCACACATTAACGCTAACACACACACACATACGCACTATCTTCTTCGGTCAGTCAGTGTGAAGGATTTAACCATTAATGGCTCCAAATCTTTGACGATGAGCCAGTCCTTAATTGCTCCAGTCACTCATAACCACTGAACTTTGCTGAAGATTACCTCATGACTCAGAGTGTGTGTGTGTGTGTGTGTGTGTGTGTGTGTGTGTGTGGAGTTTAGCTCAATGGCGCAGTGGTCCAGGGGGACTGAAAAAAGACAGAAAGAGAACATAGGGGAGAGAGAGGAACAATAAATGTCTGAGCATGAGCGTATCTCCATTATTGACTGAGACAGTGAGAGGATGTATATCATATCGGTAGTGTGTGTCTGAGTACGTCTACGCTGGTCCCAGCAGACGCAGCTCTGTGTCTGGGTCCACTGAGTCGGCACTGATCCCATCTTGTCTGACTTGGGGGATTACAACCTCATGACCTGCTGCTGGCCGTGCTCACATACATCAACACACACACACACAGTGATTGAGTCGGGCGGGATGTAGATGAAAGGGGGAGGTAAAGAAAGGGAGTAAAAGGCAATAATAACGGACAAGGAAGGATGTTTAGGGGAATATTCACAGTAAATGAGTTCTTCCCGGACTTCTATGCAATGCAGAACCTTTCCACTCGAAGAAGCTTTATAAAAGGATCGCACAGCTTCGCTAGAAAAATGCACACTAAAAAGAAAAGCTTGTCAACTACAGAATGTCTGCTCTCTAATTGCTTTGCGTTCCCTTCTTATGTCCTCCTTCGCGACCCCTCCTGCTCCCTGACTCAGTTGTTCAGGGTAAGCCCAGTTTCCTCTCTGTTCCATTAGATTCAGCACATTTGTACCGTTCCAACGCTCTGCTTGTCCTTATAAGGCCAGAGTGAGAAACAGCCCACGATCACACAGGAAACACTGTCGTCTGACTGCAAAGTATGTATTTGTCTGCAGATGCATAACTTGTGTGCACGCGCGTGCGAGAACGAATGTTTGCATGCGCGCATGTGTGTGTGTTTCTAATGGCGATGGTGTCTGTCATTCCACCGCCATCTAAGTCATTCTTCTATTGAAGCCAACAAGCGAGGGCACGTTTTTTTTTTACCCCGCTGTTTTCTGGAATAACGCTGATTTGTTAGATGAAACATTCTCCAGAGATGCCAAACACTAAACTTGATCTAATTTGAGCAATGGGGAAAATTTGCAATGTGATTGAATTTGTAGTCGAACCTGTCAGCAAAGTAAATAAAGGGCCTTTTCTGCAGGAACACTTGGCGAAAGGAACGTCCTCTGTGCCGACAAGTCGCTCTCATGCAATTGAGCCGCTCGTTAAATATAAGTTCATTACACTGAAGCTGCATTCAGACAGAGAGAGCAAAGCAGAGCACACGTAGTCTGAGCACTGGGTTCTCACAGCACTGTGAGAAAATGGGTTTTTCCATTAAAAACCTGTGGTTTAGAGTTTGAACTTGGCAGCGTATGTGTGTGTGTGCACATTTGTGCGTGCATGTGTGTTTTAAGTGTGTTCATGCACTGCATGTCTTAGCATGCTGGGTGACTGCGACCGTTTGCATGTGTATCTATCTATGTGTCTTTGCCCATGTTTAAACTTGTGCTTCGTTATCCGTGTGTGTGCACGTGATTGATTGTGTGTGTGTGTGTGTGTGTGTGTGTGTGTGTGTGTGTGTGTGAATGCTGATTAAGTATCCCCTTCAAATCATCAGATTAGAAATGCAGTCTGGGTGATGTGGTACAGTATATTCCAGTGAATTTATGGTCACCCAGAGCTGGCATTAATAATGGAGACTGGAGAAATACGGCCTTACTGGGCACAGTCTGCATACTGAAAAACAAAACTCTGTACTTTTTCTCCTTCTCTCTCTTCATTTATCAAATTCTCCCTCCCTCATTACACTTGCTCTGACTACATACTGTTTTGTGTGTGATAAGCATGTTTTTTCCCCCATCCTCCTCTATGTTTAAGTGCTTGAACTCTGTGCCAGGAGGATATAGTATGTATAAAGGAATGGACCTATGAATCATTACAAGCAAACAACAACAGCATTGTATTCCCCCAATGCCATGTTTAATAGAAAAATAATGATGCACCTCTTATTGGAGAGGGAAGAGCGGGGAAACAGGGCGGTTTAGTCAGAGATACAATTCTGAAAGAACAGGAACCAAAGAGAGAGAGAATGGATTCAGTGGGAGTTGGAAAACAGTTTTTTTATTTCCAGCACAAACAGCTCTCTTAACCCTGTCTGTTATAACAAAGAGCCACACTCAGCTACAAGGTTTACTGCTGTCCCTCTACTTACTGAGGGTTGGGGTCCAATTCCCCGCCTGTCCACCTATAAAACACCCAAGGTAGTCCGGCTATTTCAATTTCATAATGGCTGATATCACATGAACGGTTTTGAGGACACGAAGGAAAGGCTTACGTGTGTGTGTGTGTGTGTGCGTGTGTGTGTGTGTGTCACGGAATGAGGTGAGAGTGTGGGCAAAAGGGTTTTGTTTGCCCCAGCATGTCTATAAAATGACAAATACAAAAGGTCTTTCAAGCAGGACTCCATGTTATGGAAAAAAATATCTCATCATAGTGTTTTGTGGCACATTTGTAATGCCCTCATTTACTGCACTCTAAAGGCAGAAGACGTTTTATCCAAGCAGAACATGTTTTAGGAATTATTTCCCGAATAGGTTTTATTACGTGCAATACCAACTACCACCACTGCGGCAAGAAGAGTCATTCTCAGCCTTCATCGAAAGTGCATTGAATCAAAGCCCAGTTTATATGCAGCGTAACGGCCTCGTCGTCAGCGCTTAACTGTTTGAGGTCTGCAGCACAGAGACATCAGCACATTTATCCTGTACTTGTTTGGGGCATTTTCTTTTGCTTGGTAAAATCCAACGTGCTTGAAAATCATGAACCATGTACCAACTGCCCTGAACAGTATGTGTGCAGGACAGGAACGTCCCTCTGTTAGATATAGACACTATTAATTATAAACCATGCAATGCAATACCACAGTGGACCACAATATGTCACAACAAAAGCAACATCATGAGACCGGTTGATTCTTTCACTCTTTTCTGTGTGTGTGAGAAATATAGAAAGAGAAAGCACCCCGTGAGGAATCAGAGCCCTAACCTTAATTCACCCAGCACTCCAAATAGAGACAGTGGCACTGTTTTATTCTGCTTCTATGGGATGGAAAAACTGTGTTCATTGTTAGTCATGGGTCTCAGTGGGTGATACTCATGACTAATGTACCCACATGCACGCATATTGTGGCAGTAAATTGTGTTATCATTGTGAGAAGGCGCTCTGTCTTTACTCAGGTCAACCCTGTCAGCGGCAGTGAACAACTATTTATGATTTATTTCAACTTGTCGAAAGGCGCTCTTTTTTTTTTCAAAAACAGTGTCAAGATCATCAGAAGGGAAGTTGTGGGAATGATGTTTCCCATTATACCGGGAATGCACACAATGGTTGAAGCTAGACATGACGATTTTGTTTTTTTTAATCTGACAGATAAACCGCTTTCGTTAGCCGACCGTTAACCGTTAACAGACAATATTGAAATGTAGGCCGACCATTTAGATTGGACGAATGTTTGTGATAAGCAGACAGCTTCAACAAGATGACGACATGCTGTTGGGTTAATCTGGTGTTGACCGTGAGACCCATTCAGATACCGATGTACCGAGGAACGCAGAAACAGCGCCTTGCTTGAGTGGAAAACGCATTTCATAACTTTTCCAAACGTTAAGAGGATAAAGTACACAATGATGGGTGATTGTCTCTCATAGGAGGTCTCCACCTCTGCCTCTGGGTTTAAAAAAAAAAATCGTATTTCTTTAAACGCTTCACTTATTCTGTCAAAATTGTTATGTCGATTTACGGTTAGATATTGATATCCAGAGCTGAAACCTTAATAGAGTCCTTAATATATAAGGAAAGCTAAATACCAGCAACTGCACGTTGAAGATGTCAGACAACTGGATAAAAGTGAGGAAAGGGAAGACATTTTACATGAGTTTTGTTTAAAATGGGCAAAAGGAGTAAAATAGGAATAAGAAAGGTTATGAGAATCACATGCTGGGGTTTTCCCAAATGCTATTGTGAAGCAGACAATGGGTCGCCTGTCTCTGGGTGGTAACAGTGACAAGGTTAGAGAGAATATTGGACCCAGTTCAGAGGACTGAAACCTTGAACCAAAAGACAAAGAGAAATACAGAAACACACACACACACACACACTACAAAATGAATACATGTAAGAACATAAAAGGCACAACCGTCTGCATACAGTACCGGACCGGACATAGTACTGACCATGCAGGGAATTCAGGCTCGATCAACAGGATGTGATACGAGTTCCTCTTATAACCGTGCATGAGCAACGTTTGGAGGCGGCACAGATGGGCAGTTCTGCCAGTTTTGTGTCCGGGAGCATTTTTGATCTTTACTGCCAATAACAACCAAACTGAATTCAATCCAGATGTTTCCCTTGACGTGTTGAAGGCAATGGCGACCTCTGCCTTTAAATGTTGCCTGCCCATGATTATCTTCAGAGGAAGAGCTGCTACTGAAACTTACTTCTTTTTTTTCATGTTAGCCATAAAACAAGAGTCCGATGTTTCCTCTATCATGCACATTTTGAAGATGTTGTTTGCTATGATCAACTTGAACACACAACATTTTGACTGAACAACAAACCTTGACGTTCCGGAGTAATAGCTGAGGACAATTTAAATTGAATAGGTTGAAGACTATGAAGCAGTTTGCACATCATATCTTCCAAATTCTTGGTACGTGATTTACTTGGTTCTAGTTTTGTGGAGGATCTAAAACATACGTAACCTAAGAAGACAGTATTTGATACCAGAATGACTAGTAGTCAGTCCATGATCATTCAAACTGAAGCATTATAAAGCTTATGAACACAACTGAGGGACTCGACTCCTTGCCAGCCACGAACCATTTTCTTCTCAATGTCTGCATGCGTGCAAGGCTTTAAGTGAGCAATGGAGAAATGGAATATCAAATTAGTAAATAAAAACCATCTGACTGCCTGGGTGGAAACTGTTCGCCGTGTTTTCATAGCTTCATTAGACAGAGAGAACTTTCTATAGGCTGGAAAAAAATAAAGGACTGCAGGGAACAAGCAAACACATCCGTACAGTATCAGGAGTGCGTTGGTGAAACAATTCAGACAGGGTCGTTTTATTTTTCCAAAACCCCACATATGTCCTATTCTACAGTCTATTGTGTTTTTTTCCACAGTCTAAAGACATGCAATTTTGATCAAATGGAAAATTCCCTGCAGGAATGTAAGAATATGAAAGTCTTGCCCAAAGCATGCTGGGATTGAAGTGTTTTGAAGGAATCAGGTATCGATAGATGGATTGATGAATGGATGGATGGAAAAACTAAATACATAGTTAACCAATTAAATGACAAATTCATGCACTTAATACTTGCACTGACGTAGACATTGTTCTTCAGCATACTGGCACACAGGGGTGCTGTATAGCATAAATGTAGGCATTACACTCCATTATGTCACCCAGCATAATAATAATTTACATCATCGATGTTCGGTTCTGAGGATTGGGCACCAACCTATACCTAAAGTCAACCTAAATACATGTTGTTGATCGGATCAATGTGGAAATGTGAGAGCAAAATGGTCTCCTTTCAGTCTGCCATGGGTCGGCATAGAAAAATGTAGCTAACGAATAGCTAACAAACCAAAATGGAAGAGATTCTTAATAAAAGGCAAAACCTCAATATGAAATCCTGTTTACCTTGTTCAAAGACAATACAAAAACTCAACTTAGACTTTGCTTCATGTCACCGGTTTCCATTAAAAATGACTTTGAGGCTGTAACAGTTGCTTTTTTACCAAAACCCACATGCGAATAAACGGCCTCCTTCGCTCTGCGCCATTTAATGGAGAGCTGGTCAAGACGGCAAAAAACGGACATGACATCAGAAACGCAACTGCAAGGAAAGCACTGTGCCCAGCAAGTGTTACCAGGTAGACGGAGTCATCATCAGAGGAACGCTGGATGAGCGCAACTATAAATCCCAATATAAAGACACACACGGCACACATTATTAGCGCTGCCAACGCTTTCAACGCCAATATGGCGACAGAGGAGAGCAGAAAGGTGGATGACAGATTGTCTGGTTTGCCGTCTCAACCGTAACTCCTCGAGGATGGAGAAAAAATACGAGTTTTCCTCTGTTCAAGATGACGTAAGGTATATGTACAATAATAACTTTAGAGAAAGTCTGCAGAGAAAATAGCTTTTTATCGCAAAAAAAAGGTCTATGACATGATACATCCGCCTATCAGGTTAGCTCAAAATATATTATGAGAAAAGCAAAATTATATTTCACTCACATGACATATTTCTTATGGTTGGCTCAAAGGCAAGACTCGAGAAAACGTTCAAACATTAGCTCTACAGTCTGACAGCTGACACCACTTCCACTCAGCTTTAGTTTTGGAGCAGTAAGCATGAAATAACAGGGATTAGACAGAGGACATGGACAGGAAGATGAAGATAAGGGTGTGTATTATAGAGACAGATAAACAGATGTATCATTGTCTTGTCTTAACTTGACTCCTATTGGTTGGAATTGGAACAAAACACTTTAATCCGCCTAAAGAGCGGACGCATTTGTGCTCGTCTGTCTGATACTTGTGGGCATGGTGTTGACTGGGACTCGGGCCGCTAAAAGGCTCTTTTAACTCAGAAATGTGCTCAAACCACTGACGGGTACACCATGAAAAGGGCACATTTTAGAGAGTGGGCAGAATGGAGATAAGTATGTAATGCGGTCCGAGCCTTTGTCTTTATGGACCGAAAGTTGCACACGCTTTCAAACTCCTTTTTAAAGCAGAATGTTACCAAATGCAGGAATACAGGTTAGTGAAACAAAGAGGAATATAACCAGCAGCTTGCGACTGTTTCATTAACACCGTACTGATGAACGACTCTTGCTGATGTGAAGGACTCGTAATCTACGATGGCAGCAGGCCTGTACAGGCCCACGGGACTAAGGGGAGTTTCTAGTTGTGGAGTTTTCCTTGAAAAACAGTGAACGCACATTAAGTTACGGTATTAAATGACATGGAGCGAGAAGGTCAGCGGCTGGGAATATTACATTTTCTATTTTGGAGGTCAAGAATTTACCAACTGTAGCTTCATGGTCGCCAATAAGAATGTGTTTGCTGAATGATCATCTTCCAAAACAGCAAATACCCCAATAGACGCATTTTTTTTATTTCATTTTTTTAAATTTGAAAACATCACATCATTTTCCATGCTTTCCTGGAGATCCCTGACCTGTGTGAGACAGCCGTGCCCTCAGCCTACAGACAAATAATTAGCATTATAAAGTTGGCAGAAAGTGAAGTTCATATCTCCACACTAACTAAGAGAAATCTAGATGCAAAAGTTAACATCTCTCCACGTACACTATCAAGATGGCCATGTGCAAAGCCCTTTGTCTCCAACTGCTCCTGTGGCTACTCCGCTGTGTGTACTGAACAGCAGAAACCCCTTCACAGGATAAACACAAGGCAAGTGCATGGGTTGAATACAAATCAAAGTCAGCAGACAGCAGCACTACCTCAGTATATTCTAAATCAGAGCCCAGAACACAATGCCCTTAGTAATGACTGCATGTAAATGGACGCACACGTTTAAGCCCAAAGTACAGAGGAAATAAGATACAGGCTTTTCATTAATTGAATCCGATAATAAAGGCTGTGTCACACCGCCCACTGCAACAATTGGCTTCCAGGCCCTCACTGTAGGATCCTGCATGCATGTGTGCACGTGAATGTGACAACAGCGCCCTGTTGGTTTAGTTCCCCTCTCCTTGGGAGAAAGTCTGTTGATGTCTTCCAAAATACACCCGCCCACCCACAAGCGCACAATGTGGTGTGGCTTTTGTTGTTTGATAATTGATTTTAGGCAAACATACTTTTGCTAGCGGAGACAGCTAACCCATAACCATGAATCAATGAGATGGTAATGGATCTATGGGGAGAAAAACACCCTCAGTATACTGTGGCAACATTGCATGAGGCGCTCTCTCTCTCCCTCTCTCTTTTTTGTCCCCATCTTTCCCTCTTTACACTTAAGTTCCCATTGCTTTTACTTTTCAGCCAATCCTAAACAAAAACAATATATATATATATATATATATATATATATATATATATATATATATATGTCTTTAGGAGAAACAAACAAACCAATAAAAGTGAAATTGAAGAAGTTTGCTGTCGGCTCACTTCCATAACCATTACTTCTCCCCTACACTTCCCACAGAAAGCCAGTCAGGTAAATAATCACCTCTGCTTTAATTAATAAATGCATCATCCTTAATGAGAGGGGCTTGTTATGCGCTGTGGCAACTGCTACTGCTCTGTTTTTCTTTTGATTCTTTTTTTCCCTTTTCCCTTTCCCTTTTTTTCAACGTTCAAACTTCAAACTTAATTTCCACCTCTGAAGCATGCTAATTGCTTTCCCTCTCAGCTTTATAAACAACAACAAAGTTTTCTCATTTGGAGGCAGAGAACAGTGTAATGTGCGGCTATCGATCGCACGGGGAAAAGAGATTGCCCCTGGCTGGTCACAAACCAAAGGACTTTAAGATCGAAATTAAAGTGGTCGACGTATAAATTTGGATAAACACTCAGTGTGGAAACAATGACAAAAGATCTGAATCATCCAATGTTGATTTCACTATTTTGTTACTTAAAACCGCAGGACAGAATGCATGTAAAATAAACTGCTGAATAGGGCTGATTATTATATATATATATATATATATATATATATATATATATATATATATATATATATATATGAGATTGTTTTTGCAAATTAATTTCTTGGTCAATCGTTTGGACTATAAAATGTCAGAAAATAGCGAAACATATCCATCACAATATCATGGAAACCCAAGGTTGTGTCAATAAATAGTGTAAAACCCAAATATATATATTTCTCTATCACATAACACAGAAAAGAAAATTGATTTAATTGGTTGATTGATTTTCAAAAAGTTGCTGATTCACGACCAAAGTGAAAGCAATTGTTTAATATTAATGTCATATTTTATTCTAAATTCAATTTAAGTCGCCATGTCACCGGTTACTATCACTTTAAGTGCATAGAAAACCTGTACGTTCACATTTAAAAGGTTCCAAAACTGTTATAGCAGGAAGTTAGCAATTTCATAATCCACGATACACAATTTGAACATGGATTTTTTTTTCACACTGTAGCATTATATATATGTAGCATTTTTTACGTTCCCGGGAAGATAGTATTCTTGAGCCCTGAGCCGTGGCACCTACGGTCCCGTCAGGTTTTCAGAGTTTTGGCTTCAACTTGATACCAAAGTACGTGTTCTCCTGAGATCCCTATGTTATACAGGTCTTCATTTCATTACATCCTTGTTACTATAATGCTTTTTTCCCCTGGTTTAATCATGCTGGGTAAACCTCAGCTGCAAAACTATATGTCATTAAACCTGTTGTGGCCTCTTTATACGGCCTGGCACCTGGCAACATTATTGAACTGTTAAATCTGAGCTCCTCCAATAATACCCTTTGAGCTATTCCTCAGTCAAGGCTCAAGCCCACGGGTGAGCGAGCCTTGTCCTTTAGAGCTTTACGCCCTGGAATGACATGCCTGAGGAGATCTTACTCTCTATTTAGCTTTTCCTGATGAGGTTTGACAGTATCCTGGTTCAGAGTGAGGATCACGGTGCAGTGGTTAAACTGGGATGTGCTGCAATAAAACCTGTCCATTTGTCATAGCAGATTAATTTCACCTCCGTCGGGGAGACTCATTTTGGTTTGCTCAGGCCGATTTTATTTTTTCCTTAAAGAGCCGTAAAGAGCCCAGCTGAAATGTCAGCGTAACAGGAGGAGGCAAGGGGAGATCCAGGAGGCACCTGGCTTCACAGTGGTGCAGTTAGTTTTGAAGTGGGACTGAAAGAGAGCGAGCATCGTGTGTGTTCTGAAAAGACAAACTTTACCCCGTGATACCTTTACTGCGTCTCTGAGAAAGGACTGAATCAAATGTATTTTCATTAACGGGAAGGTTCCTGAAAGGGAAAAACCATTAAGTCGCTCTTTGTCCAAACAAGTAGCCTGGACTCGCCTGCACTACTGTGTATACCTACGGAGATTTAATATTCACTAACAATAACCATTTATACACATTCTACATTTCCATGACGTCAACTCCCAGTTAACAGAGAGCTCTTCTGCCCTTGTGCACATGTAAAATGACAGATGGAAGTTTTGTATCGGTAAACAGTGTCTGAAAAAGTCAACAGCGGTACAAATGGTTTGGCAGAGCCTTAAAAAACCTGTAATAAGTCACTGGCCTGAGGCTGAGCTGCTAACGTTTCACAGGTTTTGTGATCCACCAGCTCTGTTAACATTGTAACCTATAAAAACACATTCTAGACCGAAGGTTTGAAGAAACATACCCTCAAGTATGTGGGTTCGATAGCGAGAACGCACTTTCTCTGAACAGCGAAAGCAAAAGAAAACATTTGGCAGCTCGGAAGAAGAGACATATTGTCAGTCTCTGATTGACAAAGAGATATGCCAAAAATACTGGCACTGTGAAAAAATCGGATCTGCAGAAACATATTTGAAACACTAGAGCCTCCATTTGCTTAGCAACAGACTGCTAACAAAGTCATTGCCGGCTGACTCCTGGTACGAGTGTGGGTGGTGATTAATAATACACCTGTTATATCGCGGACGTTTTATTTTATTTTTGTTAAGCTTCTTCCAGCATGACTCCTCCGGTCTGGGCGGTGATTATGATTCTGTGATTTGAAAACCGCTACCTGCAGGATGACAAGCGATTCAAACCTCCACTTATCTCCTTTGTGCGTGTATCATTAGTGGGAAGCGGAGTGAATCAGTCCGATCAACAGGAGACGCTCACGCCACAGAGCACCCCGCGACCGAGAGCTACAAACGCGATGAGGCAGTGAGGAGTCTGATAAGAAATGGGGAGTACACGTAAACACATGCCCGGTGATGGACAGGCTGATGAGAGGTCGCACTAGTGGAAGGACAGACGATGCTTCGGATTAATAGATCATGAGGCTGTTTTCGGGTCAGTGGAAACTAAGTGCGCGTGTGTGTCTGCGCTCCTCACCCTCGGCGCTTCGTTTTCATGTCCTCTGCGGCGTGGGTCCGGCTCTTCATAAGGTGGCACTATTCCTTCTCTCCTTGCCTGCTGGTATTCTCTTCGTAGCTGCTGGATCCTGTCCACACTGACACACACGAGCACAAACACAGCAGAGTTAATTAAGCTTTTACACCTCGAAAAGGTCTTTACACGCCGGGGGGCATGATGAATAAATGACATGGAAACTGTAACTGAAACCCCCCCCCCCCCCCCCCCCCCCCCGTGTCACAGTTGGGATTCAGGATCTTGAGATCAAACACAGCGTGTTCAACGACGAATCAGTATCATTATATTATTAAAAAAACTATTTATTTATATGAAATCGCCAACCAATTATTATGATGAGCCAGTAGAAGGCATCCGTTTATTCAAACAGTGATTTTACCCACAACCGCCTGCAGAGGTTTGACTGCAGTGATACAGAGTAGACACTCTCCTGTGTACACACACACAAACACACACACACACACGCACAAGCTCTTGATCATTCTGACTGCCTTCATCTATATCTGTTTTTCCACCTTTTTGCTTTTTCTCTTGCAAAAGGCAAGAAAACAAAAATATCAATCACATGAATATTCTTTCTCTCTGTCAACAGCGGAGAAAACGACAGCATATCAACAGTGACCCCTGGGCACCCTTGCGAGTCACGTACAAACACATCCACACACATAATGGAAATATGGAAAGTCACATCATACACATATTCAACATTACAACTGCAGTGTGCAATTTCGTGAACCTGATTGATAGAAGGAGGACAAATGTATTGATGCACCATCAGGCGATTTATGGAAAGTCAGAGAAATAGCAAACACACCTTCTTCCCGTCTCCGAGGCCGTGTGTGAACAACAGCGTGCCTTCTGAGGGTTGCATTTCCAGGACTCAGCATGTGACCCATAATGTCATTTTTGAGGGTATTTGTTTCTGTTACACTAGAAATACACGGCCAAAAACAATTGCAAATGAATATTCTATCTCTTTGTCCAGGTAACCTTAGGAAAATACTCAAAAACGTTTTCGTTAGCAGCCATGTTTCTCTCTTTCAGTTTCTGCAGCCAACAAATAAAATAAAAGATATAAGAAAAAAAACTAACGCAATAAAACACACTGAGGTCCATCGAGACGCAGCGACATTTAACAGAACTACATCGTAAACGTTCCAGAAGCTAATGACGGGAACATGCTAGACAACAAAGTGCCGCATTCAAGTTGCTAGCAGATTAGCGAGCAGAGAGCTGCTTTCAATTTCATTGAATTCTTTTTCTTCTTTACGGCAATAATAACTATCACAGAAAAGGCTGCTGCATTAGCTGACTACAATTAAAGATAATGAATTCATACAAAATGCAAAACCCTCATCAACAAAACTAATTTAAATATAGCTCAACCTTTGCCTTCAAAATGATAACATTCAAACTCTTTTCAGAAATAATGTATTTATAATTCTCGATCCCCATTATTTCTTCAGCTGCTCTTATTTTGCTCTCGACCCTTCGTTCCACTTCCTCCCACTGAAATCATTAACCCAGAGAGGCGTGTGAACGGCTATAATAGCTGCAAATCTGTGTATCTTTATTTTTTAATCTTGATTTGTGTTAGTATTTATGACTGACTGTATTGTGCACTACCTTCATGCATTCTCTTTTTTTTTCGATTTGAAATTCAGGAATGGGAGTAACGTTAGACTGAGATAAGTTATCTATGTACAGCACATACTGTGCAGAGGAAATACATTAGTGTGAAACACAATCTGTGTGTGTTCACATGTGTGGGTGTATCTGTGCTCCATATTCTAGCCTACAAGTAAGAGAGCTGTGTCAGCACAGCAGCAACACAGAGTGGACTCGGAGCTGAGTGACATCACGTGCTGACACCTAACGACGTGACTCTCCTCTCGCCTTTGGATGTGGAACCTTTTGTGTGGATGTCCGATCGCCGCCGATGATGAATGTAGTCGATTGAACCCGATACATTCCTCAGTGTGTGCCTGTACTCACCGGGAAAGCTGAGCCAGCAGCTGCTAGGTTTGACGTGACAGTGACGTAGTCGGTGGCGAGGAAGAACTACGGGCTATTTCAGCCAGGGGCTCTAGAGATGCCGCTCAAAAACAGAACTCCCTCGCTCTCTCCGCTTGTATTGCAAGCTAGTATACGTTTCAAACAGCGAGCATGGCTTCCCCAAATATAGTGCGGAGGATACGTTTTACAGTGTTTTGGGTTGACACAGATATTAAGTTTGACTTATTTGAGCCGGAGTATACGGCCAAAGAAATGAAGCTGACGCGGACTCGTGCTCGAATTGCCCGCCGAGGCCAACAGAAATGGGATCGCTCTGCTGCAATGAATGTCGGCAGTTTGTGTTGCTGTCGCCGATGCCAGCCCCCGGGCGGCCTGTGTAAGCGTTACAATGCGTTCAACTTTTACTCCCCACTTGGTCAGAGGTGTGCCGAGCATATTCATCAGGAATCCCGGAGGTAAACTGG
Organism: Myoxocephalus aenaeus; assembly: GCA_038501785.1. NCBI lineage: Eukaryota > Metazoa > Chordata > Actinopteri > Perciformes > Cottidae > Myoxocephalus > Myoxocephalus aenaeus. The sequence goes on from JBAMJR010000013.1 coordinate 2,990,173, forward strand.
ACCACTGAGTGAGCTTTTCTGTCACCGGACGCCATTGTAAGCTATTTTGTTGCGTTGCCTCTTTTGCAAAATGCTGGGCGACGATTTGAGGCTTTGTGTGTGACAGATACAAACGAAGGAGTTAAGCTATAACGTGCTGCCGTAAACGATGTGGAAATGAAACAGTTGATGCTGTTTTTGCTCATGCTGGTTTGGACTGCGGAGCCTCTGTGTGTTTTATCAAGTACGTCCATGTCAATGAGGAAGGCAGAGAAACACCTGAGGCACGCTGGCAGCTCATCACAAGTGTATCACATAGACGGAAATAAACACTCACATTCATAGGAAATCAATTCATATCCCTCTTCTTCCCTTTCCTCTTGCCTCACCTTCTGACCCCCCCCTCTCTCTGATTGTATGTTCTCATGGAAAGAAATATATACCGAAATACAGATTTCTCAACAACATGTTTTACATGAAGCATAGAGTGGATGTCTCTCAACACTCTTGGTGTCCGTGTTTTTACGTGTTTTCAGTCATGAGTGGCACCCCTTTCTCTTTTATTAGCACCATTCCACACATGAATTGGATATTAGGGAGAAGGTTACAGGTGAGAAATAAAACAAAGTGTGATTGCATATCGATGGACAAAGTGCAAAACCTCCTATCTGCAAAATTATCCAGGAAAAGTAGGAAAAACCCTCCTATCTGCACTTTGTGTGTTTTTCTTTTTGTATTTTTTTTATATTTTGTGTTATGTGTTGGGTATCCTTAACAAATAACATTATGCAAGATTTTTTTTTGCTCTTTGGCCATCGATATAAAGCCGGTAGAGACGAGAGGATTTAAAAAGAGGTTGGTAAAATGTGTTCTGTGGCATTCTATTCCTGTATTGTTCTGTGCTTTGGTTCACTCTCCTCTGTGCTCTTTGGCTGCGCTGTTTCATGTGTATGCATCACAGTACAATGATTTGTGTCACACCTCACACACACATAAATACCTTTAAACACATATACACAAACACACACACACACCTACACTCCTCTCATATTATTGACAGAGGGCCCGGGAGAATAGGGTGGTAAAATGTACACAACATTTATTTTCCGTCTACAGACAGCATGCACGCAAATCCCACTCAAACACGCGCACACACACACACACACACACGCACACACACACACACACACACACGGGGGGCACTTCATAAGATTTATGACCCGGCATAAAAGTAAGAGGGCGGGCTCAAGAATAAATAAATATGATAAACAAAGACATAACACAACACATCACACAAAGATACAAACACAGTTATGCAAATAGCTCCATGACCACAGACGGAGAAAGCTATTGATGAGAGAAACACGTAAGCCATAAAAGAAAAGCAGAGTTGTATGACATCACTTTTTAACTACCTCGTGGTCATTAAACCCCAATAGAGGTGGCTCATATGGTGTGTGATCCAGGACCAGATTATGACTCAATACTAAAAATATCTTTGCCATTAAAGTGCTTTTTTCCACTTTACTACTTCAATCTCTCATCAGGAATAACTATGGCACTCATTTTGGAATATTTGAGTATTATCTCAAGTCCAAAAATAATAAGTACGTATGTATAAAGCTTGCATGTTTCAAAATAAAAGCATAGACCTGAGCGTTAGTCCAGTCCTCTGTCTCTTTCTCTCTCACACACACACACACACACACACACACACACACACACACACACACACACACACAATCAATCTCCTGCTCCAGCTCTGCCACACCAATAATAATTCTATAAATGTTTAAAATCAGAATCAGAAACCCGGCAGAGCTGTTAATAATGCTGCCATTAATAATTAAGACTTCTGTTCCATTAATAACATGGTGAGATATGGGCTAAAATATATCAATGTCCACAGCAAAGGTATATGTCTTTGTCATTAAAGCCTGTAAATATTTACTAGCCTGGTTAAAGAAGGTGCACTTTCTGCTCTCTGGTTTGCTATTAATCATTTTTTTTTCTGATCTTTGTCACAAAATCGGAGACTCCACCACTGAAGCCAGGAAAAAGTGAGACATGTGATCAAAGGTCGCGTTTAACATTCATTTTTCATGACGTGATGCGAAATCAGTCAAATCCTGCACAATCCATTTAGGAAAAATAACGTTAAATACTTCGAAAGATGCTTTATTTATTTACACTCTACGCCACATTAAATGTAAATACTTTGAAAAGGCATTATGAGCTTAATAACTTAATAACCACATCAATAATGTAAATCCATTACCAACACCAGTGCTGGTATCTATAGGGAAATCTACCTGGACATATATAGGTATTTTTTTTAATAAATGTGACAAGGGATGTATAGAAGAAAGACAGGGACAGAAAAAGAGATGGACACACGAGACAAAGGGTGAGACAAAGAAAGAGAGAAAGGACGGGTCGCGCACCTTTTTTTAGTGCTCTCTAACAGATGACTTTGAGCTGAAAGGTTCCATAAATCTGCCACAAAATGGCTCTGGTGCAGTCTGCCACACGAGCAGCATCACACACGCATAAGCTCCTGGACTCACACACACACACACACACACACACACACACACACACACACACACACACACACACACACACACACACACACACACACAGGTGATGTATGGTCTCCTCTTAGATGTGGCACAGGGGGAATATGTCGTTCAGACCCTCAGCTCAGTCTGATGTATCACATGTCTGCAAATGTGTGTATGTGAGCTTGTGTGTGTGTTAGTGTGTGTGTAGAAACACCAGAAACTAGTGAGATTCTATTGACATCTCTTGGATGGATTGAGTGCTAAAATTCAGTATCAGAGGGAGTGAAATTGTACTTTCCAAATATTCCGATGTGCGCGTGAGAGAGACAAAGAAAAGGATTTCTAAAAGATGCTAACACAGAGCTCTTGACCTTCTGCTAGGATTTCTAAAAGATGCTAACACAGAGCTCTTGACCTTCTGAAAAAAAAAAGCAAAGTAGTAAAGTAGGATTTCCTTTCATTAGCACGTCATGATAGCCATTTGGAAAAATCAATGAAACCTTGAAAACATACACTGCAATTGATTTAAAAAAACTTAAGAGATGGTCCACGCTTTATGTAAATGGAAAAGAGGAAATTTGCGTCTTTGCATCCCGCTGATGCTAATCAATGCAGCAAACAATAACTGTTGCTTTAGAAATGTCAGAGTAATAAATGACTGTCTTTACCCTTTTCAAGGCAACAAGAAATGGACATCGACTCCCTGTGAGATGTGATGAAGCAGGAACCTGAAAACCTTTTTAACCAATAGTACGGATTAGGTGAATTAATCTAAATTATACATAATCAATAATCAAATACAACTATATAGTTCAGTCAGCATTGTAACTATTTGAACTCACAAATGAACAGTCTAATAAGCGTGACGGTTGTAGTATTTTTAGGCAACGGTACGGTATCGTCTCTCGGCAGTCGATAACTGTGAGGGAGCACAACGGAGGAAACGGAGCCGACTGAAAGTGACAAGAGGGAGCCGTTGTCTCTCCCTCGTTCCACGCGTCCGCGAATGCGTGCCGGTCTGTGTGTGTGTGTGTGTGTGTGTGTGTGTGTGTGTGTGGGGGGGTTCTCCCCCGAGTCCAGCTGTTGAGTCGAGGATCGTTATCAGCTGTGTCTGACGAGGATCAGCTACATCACAACAGCGGACACAGGTCAATGGTCCCCCCCCCCTCCCTCTCCCAGTATCTGGTATCTGTGTTTCACTCGGCAGCTTGCCCTCACTTGTGACACACACACAAACGCACACGCACACGCACACGCACACGCACACAGAGGATTACTTGCTAGTAACAAAAACAGCTGAATCAATGCGAGTAATTGTCCGTCATGTGTTGACACGGGGGCGAGTCTTCTTTATATTATACGTTCGGTCATGTTGAATCGAATTTTGCCCTCCGACGCTTCCCGTTACTGTGACTCACTCAGTGCGGCGGATAATCACGGCTCTGTCACTCTTTTCTTCACAATCTATTTCCAATTCCTCCATTCATCCTTTCCCCCCCCGCCCCACGCTCCTCGCCTCGTTCTACCCTCCACAATTTATGCAGGTAATCATCTCTGCCGTCATCCCTTCCCTCCCACTCCATCGTAATCTCTTCATCGTCTGCCCATCTCCATCTCCTCCGCCCGGCCTCCACCTCCCCTCCCTCGCCTCGCTCTTCATCGTCACCTTCCTCCTAATCTCCCAAGCCTGTGCTAGGCTCTAATTAGCCGACGTCTCCGCTAATGAAGTCTGACAACTAAAGATCACCAACGCTGGCAGGTGGGTCGGGGGGGGGGGAGAAAGAAAGGGGCAAGTATAGCGAGAGAGAGATAGAGAGAGAAAGAAAGAAACAGTAGCACTGTGCGATTGTGTGTGTGTGGAGCGTATGTGCTGTCAGGTTGCTCTCTTTTTCCTCGACAGGCTAACAGGAAGTGACACGTGTTTTTAAAATGCAGCTGACAGGATATGACACCTCTCTTTACGCGGCGGCGTCAGAGCACGGGGAGTAATTAGTGCTCCATCGACTGCCGTGACATCAATCAGACTGGCTGTCTAAACGCCGGCGTGTGCTAGAGAGACGCTCACAGTGGCAGAGAGGGCTGGCACCCAATCCTCACCATAATCGGTGCGTGTGCGCGTATTGTAGAGATTGGAAATTGCCTGGCATAACATTATTTCGACAAGCCTTCTCTGTGTGTGTGTGTGTGTGTGTGTGTGTGTGTGTGTGTGTGTGTGTGTGTGTGTGTGTGTGTGTGTGTGACAGACAGAGAGAGAGAGAGAAGCATCGCTACAGGTGGTAAACTGGTTGCCATAAAATCATGTAGGCAGGCTGTCTGGCTCAACATTCCCCTTTGACTTTAACAGCCATGTGTGTGTGTGTGTGTGTGTGTGTGTGTGTGTGTGTGTGTGGCTGCGGGCCAATTTGCCTAAAGCCTCTGCCAAGCACAATAGCTGTGGATGGCATCCCTCTAAAGCTGGTTGTATACCTGACACGAGGGTTTAACGGCTGTCCTGTTTGAGTTACCATTGATTTATATATTTCAGTGTTATATTTAACTGGTTATATGTTATATTTAATTTCACCATCCATAAAAAGATGAGATGCTACATTGGCAGGGCATTGTTTGTCATAACGGTGAGAACAGTTTTGGTGAGTTCTGATAAATACATCGCTTTACTTTGACCTTTAAAACCTCGACAGCATGTTACGATATAAAAAATGTATGATGGAATATAATCTGACATCACGATATCGATATAATATCAATTAGTGGAGTCACGGACGCTTGTCGATCCGTGTTCTGCACTGATCTCCCCTCATGGTTTGGCACGCATGTGAACCGCGGATTAATTACACAGTTTAACTAAATGATATACTAGAATTAAACGTGTATTGATGTTCGTTATGCGATATGGAAATCATCACGTATGCTGACAGGAGGAGAGCTAGTAACGTTAGCAGCAGCGCTAACGGCTCTCGGACAAAGGTTGCGCTCAGTTGCGTTGTAAAGTGTTCAGTTAAAATTAGTATTGGGCGAAGGTACATTACAACGTTGTCGTGATGTGTTCACATACGGTCGTAAAATGTAGTGTTGGTGAGAAAAATGAATCCAGTTGTTTGAAAGAGATGTTTTCACAGCAACATAATTAGATGGCTAACAATAGCTCTAACCAGCTTAAAATACATTCTTAAAACTATTACTAAAAAGATTTGTTTTAACCAATACAATTTTTTTTACCTTTACCATTTGTACCCTTATCATTTGAATTGAACAACAAAAAAACACTATACTATAAAAAAAAAAGTAAAAGGATAACATCTATACTTTCTGATGGTTTACACTGACTTCAGAGCAGTTGAAATCATTTTTGGGACGGTAGCAAAACAAAACTACAGTCTGGAGCCTTGGAGACCAGCTGCTATAACCAAACAACACAAGAAAGGGATCTGTAAGCCAGTATGGTCATCAATGATCGTCAATTAGTGTGTGATGTCCCCTTGTGTACGTGAGACAATCAGAACTGTGACTTTTCTGATCCGTTGCGGCCGTGACATCTATATATTGCTCATCCCTCGTCACATCCATGTATTACTTTCGTCTCCATTGCTGAAAGTGTTACCGGCCACTTTACACCTCACTGTAGCTTCACTAGTCGCTCCAATTACTCCAGGAGGTTTGAAATGTCACTCTTTACTTCACATGACAGCTCTTTTTTTTGTTGTTGCTGGTTTTACAAATATTTTCTGGCCATGTGGACTCAACCAGGGTAGTTTTATTAGATTTAATATAAGATTTAATAATTTAATATATTTATATTAAACAAAACCACCCACCTCAAGCATAATAACTGATCCTAAACCTTCCCAAAAAAGCTATAATCCCTCAACATGAGTTTCAATGTGTCTACAAAAGGTGTGGTGACAACTTCAGGGTTAAAAGGTATGAACATATATTTTGTCTTGTCTGTTAAAGAATTATTGCACAAAAAAAACATACTGTATGAACTAAGGTATGAGACGAATGAATAAAGGAACAACAAATATCGATATAGATGGAAATAACATGAAAGATTTGACCCTGTGTTCCTTTTGTGTGAAATTTTTAACATGTCCATCTGTTCGTGTGTGTCCTCTGAAGAGAGGCTGCGTGCTCGTGTGGCCTTTTACATGGAATTTATTTTTCATTGAGAAGTACTTGGCAAATACGAGAGGCGGAATTCATAAATGAGAGGAAGAGAGTGCAACAGGGGAGGAAGAGAGACCCAGAACGGGCATATTGAAGGAAAGAGAGCAAGGGGGAGGAAGGGATGGAGCGGACGAGTGCCTCTTGAGAGCTTTCTCTTATTAGCCGGGCTGAATTGTGTGCTTTGAGTCCGCAAAACACGCACTCTGGGTCTTTTCTCGTTTTGCTCTTCATCAACCCCCCACACCCCTCTTCTCGTTCCTCTCATTTAGTCCTCTACACATTCTTTACTCTCAGCATCTCAGTTCCCCTTTCTTTTTTTCCTTCTAATTCCCCATCTCCCTTTCTCCATCTAATTTGCCCTTTTATAGTCCTGGACATTTACTGAGCCCCTCCTCCTCCTGTCCTCGCTTCGTCCACCTCGTTCCCCATCTCATCTGTTGAATTATCCTAAAACATCCACTCGGTTTATCTTCCCCCCCCCCCCCCCCCCCCCCGAATCCCTTGCTTCCTCTTCTTTTCTCCCTTTTTTCTTCACTAGTTGATCCTCTTTTCTCATTCCTGCAATTACGTGGGTCCACTAATGTCTCCTTTCAGCCACAGAGTGTAGTCCCTCTATTCTCCAAATCATCCTCATCTCTTACTTTTTTTTCTTTTCACTCTAAACATCCACTGACCCTCAACCATTTTCTCCCAAATCTCTCCAGCTCGCTCCTCTTCTCTTTTCATTCTGTTCTTTTGTCCATTTCCCCTATTTTCCCTAACCTTTATCCTCCACTCTCTCTACTCTGTATCCCTCTCTTCCTGCTTTTAGAAAGAAATCCCCCATTTTCGTTAACATTTCCTTCTGCTAATTTATTCCTTTAGCCCCAAACACTCGTTCTGGCTCTTTCTTCTCCATACCTCTCTTCTGTTTCACCCCTTCCCCGTTTTCTTTCTTTCTTCAACTCCCCTTCCTCTTTATTCCTAATCCCACTTAACCCTCCGCTTTAGCTCCCTTTAGTTCCAAAACACTCCAAACGTCTCGCTCATATCCGCCATGGTCCTTGAATCTGCTTGCTCCTTTCAGTAGTTAAATTAGCTGAAATTCCACATTTCTTTCCACAGAGTTTCAATAACAATGCAATTTTATTTTGCACGCATATAACGCCTCCATTTATAAATGACAAAATAGGTTGCAAACACATTTGTGGGAAAGTTTATATGAGTAAAAATAGTAGGTGAAGTTAAGAGAAAGATTGTTTTCCTTGTTACAATAAATCCACATGGGGTGCTTTAAGCTGCTTTAACAAACAACCAAAGTCATCAATTGCATCAATCGTCACTTGCAGAGAAATGTGGACATTTGCTTGGAAGAAGATCAATGAGCCGGCTTGACTTCAGCATCAGATCCATGATGAGTTACTGAAATGGGCCTTTAAGCTACTGTCCCCCCTGCAGCTTTTTTCCCAGAGGATTTGGTGTTAGTGGTAAATGGACCTTCATATATATATAAATATAAATATACCTAGTCTTCCTCCCACTCAAAGCACTGTACACCACATGTGAATATTCACCCGTTCACACGCTGATGGCAGAGGCAGCCATGCAAGGTGCCACCTGCTCATGAGGAGCTGCTACACTAATGCACATGCACGCACACTCACACACCGATGGTGTAATTTTGATTTCAGTATCTTGCCCAAGGACACTTCGACAAACACACACACACACACACACACACACACACACACACACACACACACACACAGCCCCCTCCCCGCTGTCACTAATTACCTACGAGAAGAAAGTGATGTGGAAAAACGGCACTGGCGCAGACCTACCTTGCACCCACTAAAAGCTCCCTCCACAGTATGTGTGTGTGAGAAGTGTGAAAGATAAAGACAGTGAGTACGTATTAATGTGTGTGAGGCACTCATTGAGCTGAAAGAATATCTGATTAATTAACATGGAGGAAAGAAAGCCTCTCCAGTGAGCAGCCAAGCAATACTAAAAGCTCATCTTCCTCTCCTGAACGAGCTCCCTGTGTGTCTCTCTTGGTCTCTATTTCACGGTGATGAACCGTAATGCACATTTTGGGAGCGTGTCTGTGAATTAGGACCAGAGCACTATACAGGACTGTCTCAGAAAATTTGAATATTGTGATAAAGTTCTTTATTTTCTGTAATGCAATTAAAAAAACAAAAATGTCATGCATTCTGGATTCATTACAAATCAACTGAAATATTGCAAGCCTTTTATTCTATTAATATTGCTGATTATGGCTTACAGCTTAAGAAAACTCAAATATCCTATCTCTAAATATTAGAATATCATGAAAAAGTATACTAGTAGGGTATTCAACTAATCACTTGAATCGTCTAATTAACTCGAAACACCTGCAAGGGTTTCCTGAGCCTTGAAAAACACTCAGCTTGGTTCAGTAAACTAAATCACAAGTATGGGGAAGACTGCTGATCTGACTGCTGTCCAGAGGACCATCATTGACACCCTCCATCAGGAGGGTAAGACACAAAAAGAAATTTCTCAAAGAGCAAGCTGTTCACAGAGTGCAGTGTCAAAGCACATCCACAAAACGTCTGTTGGAAGGGGGAAATGTGGCAGGAAACGCTGCACAACCAAGAGAGATGACCGCAGCCTTAACAGCATTGTGAAGAAGAGTCGCTTCCAGTGGACTGAAGCTGGAGTCCAGGTATCAAAAGCCACTGTTCACAGACGTGTCCGGGAAATGGGCTACAATAGCCGTATTCCCATGGTCAAGCCACTTCTGAACTCAAGACAACGGAAGAAGCGTCTGACTTGGGCTATGGAAAAGAAGCACCGGACAGTTGCAGAGTGGTCCAAAGTCCTCTTTTCAGACGAAAGCAAGTGTTGTATTTCATTTGGAAGTCAAGGCGCCAGAGTCTGGAGAAAGGCTGGAGAGGAGCAAAATCCAAGTTGCTTGAAATCCAGTGTGAAGTTCCCACAGTCAGTGATGGTTTGGGGAGCCATGTCAGCTGCTGGTGTTGGTCCACTGTGTTTCATCAAGTCCAGAGTAAATGCAGCTGTGTACCAAGAGATTTTAGAGCACTACATGCTTCCGTCTGCTGAAAAGCTCTATGGAGATGAGGATTTCATTTTCCAGCATGATCTGGCACCTGCCCACAGTGCCAGAACCACCAGTAACTGGTGTACTGCCCATGGCATTACTGTCCTGCCAATTCCCCTGACCTGAACCCCATAGAGAATTTGTGGGGTATTGTGAAGAGGAAGCTGAAAGACACCAGACCCAACAATGCAAATGAGCTAAAGGCCGCTATTGAAGCATCCTGGGCATCCATAACACCTCAGCAATGCCACAGGCTGATTGCCTCCATGCCACGCCGCATTGATGCTGTAATCCGTGCAAAAGGATTCCCAACCAAGTACTGTGTGCATTAATGGACATTTTCTAATGTTTGATTTTGTTTTGCTGTTATCAATCTTTTTTTTTACTTGGTCTGAGGAAATATTCTAATATTTAGAGATAGGATATTTGAGTTTTCTTAAGCTGTAAGCCATAATCAGCAATATTAATAGAATAAAAGGCTTGCAATATTTCAGTTGATTTGTAATGAATCCAGAATGCATGACATTTTTGTTTTTTTAATTGCATTACAGAAAATAAAGAACTTTATCACAATATTCAAATTTTCTGAGACAGTCCTGTATACTGTATGTGCAAGCTTAAAGGGATGGTTCGGATTATTTGAGGTGGGGTTGAATGACGTACAGTGTCGTAGATGGCGGTCGGCACGCACCCGGTCTGGAGAAACAGACGGGAGATATCTACTGTATGTAACACACTGACTATGAATAAGTACCTCGTACAACTCCACCTCGAACTATCCCATGAGAAACGAATACATCTGCTGTCAGAAGAGGCCTCGCCGCCTCTTCTCTCCGACCTACATCGCGTCACCCACGACTGTAATGGTCTGTCTATCTCACAGGGAATCTGGTGGCTTGCGATACAGAAGGAGAAGCCGATTGCTGTGTGATATAAAGCAGTAACAGGGCGGCTGCTCCTCCAGCACAAACAAAAGTTTCTCGCAATGGCAGATGGTGGGACGAGTGAAAGCCAATGGCGAAACCACTTCCAACATGTTTATCCTCTTTAGTCAAGCAAACACAAATAGAGTGACACTAAGGAAGGGGAGGGGGGGGGGGGCTTTGTGTTATCATTCCAGAAGATGTTTACTCAGCTTATTTTGGTATTAACAATGGAATGAGGTCATTGTCATATCGACCATGGTGTTTTTCTATTTGTCTGCAATGTAAAAGGTGAGCTGTGTATATACAGTATGTACTCAAATACACAATGACAAGTAGAGGCCTGCCAACAAATCAAATCAGGCAGGTAGGAAGCATTGCTTACACCTTTCAGGGTTGAATCCACACCAGCATTATTCACATCTGCTGCACGGCCACTGCATTCGTTAAGTATCCCTGTATTGTGCTGTTCATTTTACGAGGTTAGGAGGAGCTCTGCTTTCTGGATTTAAAAGGTGACTCTGGACCCTCGCCCTCCACTCTTTATTTTCCTTTACATTACATTCTTTCTTCCTTGATGTTATTTGCTCTCCATTTATCTTCCACTCATGCGCTGCAGCGCCTCTCTCCTTCTCAAACTCACTCCACTCCGGTCTCTCCAGACTGATTGTTTTCTAATTGGTGGAGTGCCAGAGGTCGTGGTTGTTATGGTAACCTGCAGTGGGGGCACTTGGAAGGGTTAGGTAGTGGTGGTAGTGATTGGGGCGAGGGTGGGAGGGAGGTGCCCACTCAAGAAAACGGAGGGCAGCACTTACCCGAGGCTTGGGTGGTCACTTCAGAAAATGGACTCCGTGTGCGCGTGTGTGTTTGACATCCTAACCACTCGGTTTTGTGCATGCACCTAAGAGTGCGAGTGCGCAGGAGGAAATGGTTTCCGGGGAGAGGATGAGAGTGAGCGACAGGGTGTGTGTGTGTGTGTGTGTGTGTGTGTGTGTGTGTGTGTGTGTGTGTGTGCGCACAGTGGTGGGCAAAGAATCCTGCTCTCCACTTGAAAATCTTGAAAAGAGCTCCTCTTTGCTGGCGTCCTTTTCTCTCCCAGCCTGATTCCCACAGCTACCAGCTTCCCTATGTGAGCCACTCAGGCCCTCCAGTCTGTCCATCTGGGCACTGAGATGGGAGAGAGGCAGGGGAGCTGCAGGAGGGGCGACGCCAGGCCGACGACTGCTATGCTGACTAAATATAAAAATGCATCTTTTTTCATTTTAATTTGTTACATCTTAGCACAGTGTCCAACATAAGCCCGGCTAGGGCCTGAGTGGCAGAACATATAGGACCACAACTCACTGTCGCATCGAGCCTGCTGTGTGATCACTTATTAGAAAATGTCAAAGAGCGGATCACACAGTAAAGGTGCATTCTGGCAAATAACTTTTGATTGAAATCTCATGAGAACAACCTGTATGTGTGGAGGCTCGTTGTTCACACGCAGCATTTTCACCATGAGACGCCTTCTTGTGGAGGCCGTCATACACATAGGATGATTACATGGGAAATACTTTGATGGGAAGAGGCAGGAAATAACATTTAGATACGAGTGGGTGCTTTTGGCCTGTGTGAAACACACATTCATCCTTTGTGTAAATCTAATCTTTACCCACATGTCTGTGTGTGTGTGTGTGTGTGTGTGTGTGTGTGTGTGTGTGTGTGTGTGTGTTTAATGGGTTCACTAAATGAGTCTGCATTAAACTCTTCCATGCATAAGGAATCGAGCGGGCGGTGCCCTTTAGAATTAAAGGTGCCGGCTTGGTTGAGAAGCAGACAGTGTGATATATTACAGTGCCGTGTGGTTAAATAACTGTCCCTCCATAATAGTGCTGTTTAAAGCAAACCACTGATAACCAAAAATAAATCTCTTTACACTCACAAACGCACACGTGCAGCCAGGCCCATGAATGTGTGCTGTGGGAATATGATTTAATCTATTTAAAGACCTATATGGAAATTGCCATACGACGCGGTCTGCTGTCTGGAGGAACTGACATGATGTTTGAACTCGATGAAACTGTTGCAGAAGAATGTGATGTTTATTTGAATCATTCATTGGAGAAATCGGGGAACAAAGGAAAACATCATTGTTATTTTAGAGCCCTGCTGCACCTTTACTTTGGAGTTTGTCAAAGCTTTTGAAAGATTTAAGCATTATAGGCAACTACTGAGTGCCTATTGATTGATAATGTGCTTTTCGCTGCACGTGTAATCCCAGAGATAGATATGAAATAATAGCATTTATGAGCCGTTTTAGTGTTTGGCTCAGACCCAGCTCCGGAGTAAAATCACTATGGGGGCTTTTTAAATTAGTGGAGGTGCACCAGTAGTTACAGAGCAGACTGCATGGGTAAGCAGAGGCAACATAAAGTAGCACCGTGCTGATATAGAATCGGCATGTGTGATATTCAGCTTTTTTACCAACAGATAGCACAAATAAAAAACAAAATAGTTGTGTAATCAGACTTTTAAAATGTGTTTGAAACTAGAAATGATTGCTCCATTATAAAGATATCAACTTGTTAATGCAACAATACTTTTTCAAAGAAGCCAACAAGGTGAAAGTCGCAAATGCCAAATTTACAGCAAGCATTATGAAGTATGAAGTATAATATCCTGCTCACCAAAACATTCCAGCTGATCTTTATCGTCTAATCAAGAAAGAACAAAGTTATTATCATTTCCACCGACTCAGCTGGCTTTTTGTGCATTTGGTCATCGAGCAGCACTCAGTTTCCAGAGGAGGGTGCGAGTCAGAGAGAGGGCAGTTTGATTTCAGCTGACGGTGTTGTTTCAGCCCTTAAATTATCATCATTATCCAACGTTACCAAGGACGAGGCATTTCTTCTCTCATTGACTGGCTTTTTAAGCCATTTTTAATATACATGACGTGCTTTGGAACAGATGGCCATCTATCTACATCTAATATTCTGTCTGCATACACACACACACACACACACAGCGCTACGTGCACACACAACTTTGTACATTTGTGAGCTCAATGTCTGTTTACACATTCCCATTGTTGAGACAAGCCTTCCTAATAGGGACACATTGCATGTCCCCATAGCATAAATCAATAGATTTAAGGGTGAATATTTGGTTTATGGTTAAGTTTAGGTTAAAGTAAGGGTCAGGATTAGGGTTCCAGCAGGTTGTGGTTAGGGTAAGTCTCCAGGAAATGAAGTCGATGTCTCCAAAAGTCATGAAAACCTGACTGTGTGTGTGTGTATGTGTGTATAAATCGGTGTGGTTCATCGCTGTGCTGAGGTGCTGATGGAATGGAGTCCTTAGTGATTTTGTTTATCTCCGTCTCCCACATGCATGCCGCGGCTCAGGCCTCCCTTGACGCACAGCAACCCAGAGTCACGCACACAGACACCGCTGACACAACTACCTTCTTTTTTTGGCACCATCGATTACTGTCAGCCGATACTTGGACTCGCTTCTGTCTGCGTCATCAGGTTTCAGGGAGTGATGATAAATGAATAGCAGTATCTGCCAGGGCTGCTGTGGCCGTGGATATAGGTTTCCAAAAATCAAGACGTTCTGAGACTGGTTTTTACTTCTTTTAAGGAAGGAGAGAGATGGGGAAATATAATATACAGTATATATAATATAATAAATATTGGATGACACTACACTAAGCAGCCACAAAAGCACAGCCTGGATATTACTTATGCCTCTAGTTCATTATTATTTGTTGAATAAAGCAACCCTATCTTACAAGTTTTTTACAACATTGACATACCCTATCACAAATGTACAGAGAGAAAAATGTGATGCTTAAATAATATGTGTTTCAAACTGACTGCGTTTACATCAGTGTCTTGGATTGGCTAAAACTACACTGAACTCTGCTGCATCCCATCGACCCAAGAAGCGTACCCTACAAACCGAGGTCGAATGAGTCTTGACTTTTCATAATGAAACACTTTTTATGCAGCGAGGCAACAATATGTGAAAAATACAGTGTCGGAAAACATTTCTATGAATACTGAAACTGTCCATCAGACAGGGTTACTTCCTCGCATGAAGACACGTACAGAAATTAAGGTGGATGTGTGTGTGTGTGTGTGTGTGTGAGAGGATATCGACACTGGTAGATATATTCAGGAGTACGTGAGCTGTGACTGACATAATAAAGGTAAGGAGTAAGGCTAGCAGAGCTGAGAAGAACACATTGAACCCTGCAGTGATGTCTTTGGGGATAAACACACACACACACACACACACACACACACACACACACACACACACACACACACACACACACACACACACACACACACACACAATATGTATATCAGTGGGCGTGCGAGTACTCAAGCGCTCACACTGAAGCTCAAAGCAAGCACAAACAATTCAAACTCTTCTTTTTGTCTGTCTGTCTGTCTCGAGCTCTTTGTCTGTTCTCAAACACACACACACACACACACACACACACACACACAAACACACACACACACACACACACACACACACACACACAAACTGGCCCGTGGCAGATGAACCTGACTTAGACAGGAGGGGAAAAGAGAGGGAAAAATATGAAGCGTCAGCAAGATAATGTTGCGCTGTAAAAGGGAAGAGGGATGAAAGAGAAGAGGAGCAGGTGGAAACCTGGGAGCCATCAGCCATATTTGCAGCTTTCAAAAGGACACAACTAATACTTTTAAAGCTCTTTTACATGCTAAAAATACATTTAAGACTGAAGAATTGACGGAAACAGCCTCTTGTGAGTATATCCCGAGAAGGTCATGGGGTCTTACCCGTCATTGGCGGGAGCAGAAACCGGAGGAGATGTCGGTCCCGCTCCTCTTGGTTTATTGACTTTGGCGTACAGCCTATCAAGGGGGTCGTCGTCCGGGGCGGCTCCAGGGTCGGTAGCATGATTCCCGTGCCCTGCAAAGGCAGAGGGGCCTTGGGGGGACGGGGCTCCAACATGGCCGTGCTGGACTGTGCTGTAGGGAGGTGACTGAGACGGCGGCGGCGGCGGCGGCATTGGACCCGTATCTCGGTCCCTGAAGGATTGTATTCGGGCATAGTTGGGGTCTGCGTCGTCGTCTTCAACATCTGGAAACGCCGCCACGCCGCCGCCGCCGCCGCCCTGCTGGTCTCTGCGCCGGTGCTCCCTCAACTCAGGGTGCCCCGCCTCGATCCTGACAGACAGATGGAGAGCCAATTAAGACGTCTATAAATATCTTGAAACAAGGATTTTTTGATGAGTGGGATAATGATGAGTGAGTTACAACACACACATCATCTTTACCGAACCACACAGAAGCAAACCATTAGCATGGAGCTCGGGAATGACGAGCATGGGGAAGAGAGGGAGAGAGAGAAAGATGAAGAATAAAAAGAAAGGAATGCACGTTAATGTGTTCCATGAGAATAATAAGAGAAGGAAAACAAAAGACAGTAAATACATACACAGTATTTTAATCTGTATGTCAGCAAATTTAAAGAAAAACAAAAGAAAAACATCATCAATGTTCCCCACCGTTCCCTCTCGTCTTTCATCCTCTCAAACTCATGATCACTCATTATGTCTGACTTCTGTCGCTGGAGAGCTGCTTTCGCCTCCTTTTTCTCCTCCTTCTTCTTCCCGAATCTGGACGGAGAGAAGACAGAGAGATTGGCATCAGACACCATGAGCAAAGGAGAGTTAAGTAGAGAAAGAACATAACAGTATAATAACTCTGTGTGGGACGGTGGAAGCAGATGAGGAACACAACACGTATACACGCACAAAGCATCATTCATTCAGTGCGAGAGCAGCCTGTGACTAAGTGTCAAGACCAAAAAGGGAATCGTCTCTGCTTCTCTCCGACACAAACGCAAAGCAAGAAACACACAAATGTGAAGGTGTGTCACGCTGCAGCTGTCACAGTGAAAAACAACCAGCATGCACTGCTGCTGCTGCCGCTAAAACCTTTGCTACGCTGCCCTGCAGCTGATGCTGTGAAGTCACATTTAAATGAAAAGAAAAAAAACGTAAGTTGGCTTTCACGTGGCTTTGAGATACGAATAGTATACGAATACTATAGGTATAAAAGGCAAACAGATACAGTACAGGTACATATTAAAACATAGGTAAACAGCAAGCAGTTGGACAGTCTAATGTAAAGTGACTCTATACAAGTCTATATGTATTAAATAGAGTGGGAGTAGTTCAATAAATTAGATAGAGGCAGGCTAGATGGAAAGCTATTGCTCCTCTATACACCCTAATCTAAATTAAAAGATGGCACACACACGACAGACTAAGTTTTAAGTGGCCGCACATCAATACTCAAACCACACCAGTCAATACAGTTTCTGCGTAGTCAGCATCAGCTGCACACTCTGCGTTACTGGACACTGCACAGGCCATTGCCAGGAGGGGGACCGTGGCTCACACACACACACACACACACACACACACACACACACACACACACACACACACACCTGATTACAACGTTGTAACTGAATGTGAATGGATAATGTGAGCGGGAAACTGTTTCCAGTGAATGATAATGTACATTTTATTGTTTTGTTCACAACAGGATTTAATTCATCTTTAATGCTGACAAAATCACTATTTAGTTATTAAGAGCCATTCAGAGGATAAACGTGCCATAAGCATGTATAGCCTGCTCGAACGCTGATGCAAAAAGAAGAAGAAGAAGAAAAAGCACTCTTCTCATAGAAGCTCATTAAGCTTCACCCGCCAGCAGCTATATGGTGAGCAGGATATGGTTAACTGAGCCAGTCAAAACTGCTTAATAGTTAATATCTCCAACATGCAAACCGTGACCTTATAACACGCCTTATGTTTTATTTATCCGCTGAAATTATTGATCTATTATTCTTCGGTGTGCACTTCCGCTGCCCACTGCTGGGCTGCTGTTTCTGAAGTATTACTAGACCGTTCCTGCTTGTGCATTATTCAAGTGAACGTTCATGGTCATTCTAATGTGGGGTTTTATGTGGGACTATTTTGTAGTTTAGCTCGTGCATGTCGGCGCATTGCTGGGGAAAACAAAACCTAGTGTGGAGGCCGGGGTAATCATTTCCTTTTGAAATGCTTAATGTGGACTTGGGGGGGGTTGCATAACCGTGGGTGTGCATTAACAGTGTGAGTGTGTGTTTGCTTCACAGGGGACGGGCCTGGCTCTAATTACTGCCACCTCACAGAGCTCCAGGCTTACCCTTTCCTTCAACTCTCTCTCTTCCCCTCACTTACCCCTCCGTCACCTCTCTTCCTTTTTACCTGTTCCTCCTCCTCTACCTCAGCACTCTCCTCCCTTTCTCACATTAACCCCAGTTCTGCTCCTTCCTTTCCACAGCTTTCCTCGTCTTCACCCCTCGTTTGGCATCCCCCCCCCTCGGTATCAAACACTTCTCTCGCAGCACTTAACCTCTCACATCCCCTCCTCTCCTCTCGTCTGTGCCGTCCTCCCCACTTCTTCCTCTCGCCTCAGCTTTTAAACAGAGAATTAAAAGATGAAGAATAAACTTGGGTTAAGGCTGGATTTCACGGTTGTTCGTGTTACTTGCAACGGAGACATGATGAGTGGGAGAAATATGACTTTTAAAGCACTTTAAAAGCTGCAATGTAGACAATGTCGAATTTAAAACATTCAAAAGTGATCATCATCAGCAGAATGTTAAAGACATCTAAATATATTGTGTTGCAGATGTATCTGCTGCAACGAGCATGCTAACCATGCTAGCTAGTGATCAACTCTGCCCAGTAGCAACGTATGTTGTCGATATTGGATGTGAGGGTTTTGGGCAACTGATGGAAAACTACTCAATTTAAAGTAAATAGGGTACACAAAAACTTGTTTTTCTCCACGGGGTCAAGATCCATAGTGAAGATGAACAAGACCAATTAGAATAAACAAGAAAGCATGTGCAGCAAATGGAAGGAAAAAGAACAGCCAGGGGGATATAGAGGAAGAGGAAGATGTACAAATATGATGGACACCTACAGCTTAATTAGGCCTGCCCTCCCTCTCTAGTCCCTCTTGATGGTATTACTACCGGGCTACACTGGGCGGAAACATGCATGGATACAAACACACCATTTAATGACGATACACACATAGATATATGCAGAAACGTATAGAAGCCACAGACACAGAACGTAGTAGTTGTTGTGTGTGCGCTTGTGGCCTTTTGCAAGTGAGGGAAGTAACAGAAACAGAAAGCTACGTTCTCGGGACGCCGGTGTGTTTGGTTTTGTACCTGCAAGCATGTGCAAAGAGAACAAGGAGATGGAAGTCAGTAGGAGGTAACTCGGCTTGTCTCGTGATGTCGTCACACTCACGTTTGACCTTTTCCTTCCCTCTGCATCTTTGAGCAGGAGGAAAACACATAAATCGGTTTTGTGTGTTTCTTTAATTGTCCTCTTTTTGTCTTCTCCCTGTCAACAACTTCCTTTTCATGTCACGTCCTTTAAAATGTCATCTGTAGTAATTACTCACATCACAAGCTGAGCGTCACCACAGTGCACATTTACAAACTTAGAGAGGTGCTGGAGGTGAGCGTTACTATTTGCCGTTTCATTACTATTCTTTAAATATTGATTATTTCTATAGTGAATTACTTAAATGTGGAAAATGAGGAAGCATGTGTGATATTGAAGAAGTTGAACGGGCACATCAAACACACATGGAGTCTGGACGTCCAGAAGATTATTTTTTTATTTAGTTACGACATTATTACTTGAGCATAATTTTTACACGGAAATATCAGTGCAAGAACAGCTGATTAATAGCCAGTTAGGGGGAATAAATTACCTCTTTACTGTCATCAGAGGGAACAGAATGACGACTCGTGAATATTCATGACCTAACACCACAAATCTGTATGGAAAGTGTATGGCTGGTCATTCGCATGCAGGGGAGATTTAACTAGACGTACACCGGTTTCTTACAGCCTCAATTGTAAGGCACAATGTGAGTCCTTCCGAGTGTTGACGCTGTTGTCGCTCCAACGCAGCTGCATACGCCAACAACGCATATGGCCAGAGAGACTCTGGGAGCCTGACGGCTGTGTGATCTTGAGTTGAGCTTAGCTCGCCAAAGGTACTGGTTATTATAATACGCATGCTTGTCTATGTTGGGTGTAAACACGGGGCAGAGGTTACGTGCTCGCTTGTGCGTGACTGCGTGCACCTCTGCGTTTGTCCACGACTCAGGTCGCCTTCTGCTGCAGCACACTGCATGATATTTTGGGTGTTCAGTTATGGCTGCATGCTCTCGTGGATCACACTTTCTTAGAACGCCTTCCATTTCCTGTTCTGCACTGCCGTTGACTGCCTGCTGACTCCTCGCGCACAACTCATAACTAGCCCCCAGCTGGTGGGGGGGGGGGGGGGAGTGGAAACACAGCTGAGTGCATCGCTGACCTCAAGGCGGCACGCCGTGAGTGGAAGCAGTGTTTGGCTAACAGCGAACCAAACTACTGCTGAGTACTTCTCTTGGTGGGTCGGCTGTGCTGAGATGGGCTCGCACTCACTGCCTCTATGTGCCCTTGTGATTGGATGAGATTTGTGCTGTGGATGTGTGTGGATGAAGCGTTAAGTTGTTTCAATTTTACAAATCCCACCATGCATCTATACTACACATGCCAGTGGTTCCCATCCTGTTTTCCTTGAAGCCCCCCCTACTTGTATCAGAGAAAAGCTGAGCAGGTTTAAACACAGCTGTATTGTTCACAATGTTAATATATTATATTATTAAAAGACAAGGACTAGAAAGCATTACGGCTGATCTCTAAGGTTGGGAACCATTGGTCCACACAGTGCCTCCGCCTCACGGTGGGTCATTTTAAACTGGTGACTTTAATCAAATGCAACGCTACTTTCAAAAGCTGCTGCAGCTTTAACTCGGTATGACCATTTTTACACATTGTTACATTCGTTGGGTACATTTGAGCAACTACCCTTGTTTACCGATGGCAACCCAAGCAGGAAAGCAGGGGAAAGAAGAGGAATCCTAATCGCTAAAAGAGATGTTTGCCTCCCACACTCAGCAGGAGCCCGAGCCCCCGGTTACGTTCTCTCAACAAGCTTAACGCTCCAGAACCCATCATTTCACCAACACTGATTATAACCTTGATCGTACACCAAACATGTTTTAGATGTGAGGACTGGCCAGCACGGCATTAAGGTCCTCGCGCTAAAAAAATACGAGACACACACACACACACACACACACACAGCAATTAGAATGGTGAGCAGAGTGAGAAGAGGGCTGTTCCACACTTATGCTTCTGAATAGTCCGTGAGGAGAAAAACGAGCAGAAAACGAGTGCAAACATCTGTGACTCTCACTTCACCTATTCTTTCTATTCTTTTGCTCTTTCTCACTCCACAGACACGCCTCCCTTTGCCACTGGCAAAAAGGATGCCTTAGAGAATACATGATTGACAAATGTGCTCTGATAACAAGCGCGCGCACACACACACACACACACACACACACACACACACACACACACACACACACACACACACACACACACACACACACACAGCAAGTAAGCAAACATTAAAATTCAAGCAAACCCACACAGATGATTGGCAGGCATGACATCAGTCCGTGACACTCCAATGACTTTCTGTCATGATGTTTGATTGGCAGCTGGTGGGGCCCTCCCCCCTCTTTCATGCGTGTGCTCTCTAATTATGCAACAATGAGAAGCAGCGGCAGGTCAAAAGAGAGGGTTTTACCTGCAGAAAGAGCTTGAAAGAGCTTCCTTCCACACATATTGTTTGGCCGCCATGTTGCTGAACTGCTAGTTCATCAAAAGTGCGATCCAATAGATCGGTTATTTGATGTGGTATTTTAACTTTGTGACAGCCCAGGCTGTCGGGCTGCACCGAGTAGTTTGAAGGGCCGAAGGTTTAAAACGTTGCAATTTGAATTAAAAATCCACATTAAAATGCTGGGTGTACTAGCATTAAAATGCTATGTGTACTTGCAAAATGCTATTACATTATCATCATAACAGTGGCATGAAATGGCCTTAAAATTACATTAATAGCATTTATAAAAATAATTTGTGGGACAATAAATCTTCCAACAAAATGAGTTACTGTGACAGGCCGATGCAATAGTACTCTCTAACTTTCTCTCTCTCACACACACAGCGAGCGAGTCCTCAGTCCGCATACACATCATTTATATTAGTTAGACAAGTTATATTCATTAAAGAAAGTCGATTTAATACAATAAAAACAAACTAATTTAATCCGATGAATCACCTTATTCAAATTGAGGATTTTGTCCAAGGATAACAAGCTTTAAATGTAAAAATAAAACAATACATTTGGTCCAGTCCTATTAGATTGTCAGTTAGTTTTTTTTAAAGGTATTATCTTACCTTATTAGTTAACTGTATTCGTTATTTGGCACTTTTCCACATGTTCTACATTGTTCCACTGCTAACGAGTGTTAAATAATGTTTCTATGATGCCGTACATTTAATCATTATCTTATTCTCTTAATAATGAGAAGAAAATGAAAGGAAAAAAAAAAAAAAAAAAAGATATCCTTGCCCGGCCAGTAAAAGCACCCCCATCAACGAGATTGGGATAACAACCCCAACGCTGGGGCACTCAGCCTCACAGAGATGCTACATTATGACCAGCTGGAGAGAGAGGAAAGAGGGAAATATGTGAGAAAGAGAGAGAAAGAGAGAGAGAGTAATTGCAGGCATCAACGGGAGGTGAAGAGAGAGAATCAAAGCTCAAAAAAAACGACGGCGCTCTAATTGTAACCTTAACTTCCTGTGCTTTTTCTTATCCCATTTATACGTGTTCCTATGGTGGCTGCATTCGCCAATTATGTTGCTCTTTGAGTTTTAAGTTCTGCTCGGAGAAAAATACTTTCATACATTTTCTTTTGAAAGTGGATCATTTATTCGACGGTCAGGGGAAACATATATGCACACAAAAAAACACAGCGATGCGCACACACGCAACAATGGAGGCGAGTACAGCAGTGCACGATCACAACCAAACTGGCAACCCGTGCATTAATTACCATAGATTCTCATAAATTCGCACCATTTGAAATCTGAAAATGAACAGCATGCACATATACTTTACAACACGCATGAACAATCACGTAAACATGTCGCACTGGCAACAGCGGCGCCTGTCCCTCCTTGGTTCTCCAAGACCTATTTATTACATCCCCAGTCTCACCTCATAGATTTCCATATCTTCATTTGTACACCATACTCATGTTGATGATGTTTGCGGAGCGTTAATCTACGGTTGAAGGTGCGTGCGTATGTGTGAAAGATGCATATTCAGACAGTTACCAGAATGTTTGAATATCAACCTCGACGGTCTGAGCGAAGAGAAAAAAGATGCACAGATCAGAGGGAAAAGTGTCACACAACTGCAGACGATTTGGAAACACACGACCACACACTTACACACACACACATACACACACTGTCTGAGGAAGATTCACAGCCAGCTATATGACAACCATCTGACGGTGTGACCAATCATGTTTTAACACCGCATGATTATTCATGACGGTAGGATGGTTACCATCGTGCGCTCACGCTCACACACACACACACACACACACACACACACACACACACAGATGATTGGCATGACTGATTGGCAGGTGGCAGCAGTTCGGATGACAGAGTCAACGAGCAAGCTGCCCACTTTAAAGGGCATTTTAAACAAACTTTCACCGTCTGACTCTAACGTCCGGGTTAATGGAGCGAATGGCACATTGCAGAGAAATGACATTCAACTTTTCTACACTTCCAATCCCTCTCTTCACTAATGTAAAGGAGTACAATAAGAGAGAAATGTACTATTAACGTCGTAGTAATACTGCCAACGTGTGTCTTTGCAGTAGGTGCATACAAACAGAACGCAGTATATGGTGAAGAGGCCTTGTGTTTCAAATGTGTGAAACAGCCAATGACGTATGTTTCCATTTACTACAGTAGAACCACACACCCTGGAGTAAGGTTGAGTATCCAACACCACCTCTCCTCCAGACCATTAGGCCAATCAAAGCTGGCCTTAGATGAATATGACAAATCAGCAGCGTGGCCTAGATTGAACTTTACTGAATAGCAGCAATTTGCCTTCTCAGTCTGCCTCCATTACATGCAATCAAATGCAGATAGGGAGCTGGAGCTGGAGGGAGCAGACCAGAGAGGGAAAATTCAAAATAGTGCAAAGATTATGGGGGTGGGGGTGTGAAAAGATAGGGAGAGAGGTTACAGAAATATGTCTCGATAGAGGGAGAGGAGAGAAAGGGAGAGATTATCGGCGGGCTCTAATCAAGACCCTCTTATGGTGATGAGAGATGGGGTGTAGAGGAAAGGTCTAAAATATCCTCGGGTGTATTATATGGTTTCTTAAGGCACTTAAAGCAAGACGTGATGGGGGAATTACTGGTTAGTTGAAAGGATGGATGGAAGGATAGGTGCATAGAGGGAAGCCTCGGCTAGATTAAACTGGGGATATTCTCGAGTGTGCCGTAAAGGCTGTCTAGGCCATAATAACACATGGCGCAGTAGATGGTGGAGGGGAGATGGATGAACGTAGAAACGAAGGGATTGGGCGTAACCTTCACTGAACTCTCAAGCACTTAAAACATTGCTAAGATGGTAAGACAGAGTGAACGAGTGAAGGGAAAAATATCTTGAGGCGTGTCATTTATTGCCTTAGAGCTGTAATGGTAAAAGGGCAATAGAGGATTGTGGGGAAAGACGGCGGCGGAGAGGGAACGATTGGGATCCTCAGGTGTGTAATCTGGGCATTTATAGAAATACATCACATCGTGCCATAGAGGGACTATTGGTTATGCATAGCGGCTTATGCTAACACCATAACCATATTTGTTATCACTGAGAGAAAGAAGCACACACCTCTATCTATCCGGCCTCCCATCAGCTGTGAACAGGCTGAGGTATAAAGAGCAATTTACACTCTCGACTGCATGAATGAGACCTCATAAAATAAATGCCGTTGCTCTCCATAAGAACATTTCTCAGTAAAGAATAAACCTATAGGCAAAAGCACACTGCAGTGAGAGTGAGCAAAAAAACAAGGTGGACGAAAGAGGTGGAGACTTTCAAAGAAAATAGCACAGAACCTATTAATTCAAGTACAATTAGTGCATATTACTCTAATTGCATAATGTTCCACTTTAAATAAAATGCAATTCTGAGATATAATCTTTTGTGGTGAAGTCGGACTTTGAAATCTGGAGGTGTTTCTGTGTGCTGGTTCACACAAGCTACTTTTGTAAGTGTATTTTTTAAAGGGCAGCGGCTGAATTCTCTCGATCAAATTGCATACAAATGTTTTTCTTAAGATCGGAATCTCTGTAATGGTCATGTGAAATCCCTTTTCAGAAACCGATGTTAGGTAGCAATTAAGGTAAGAAAGTACAAATCGTTCATTGAAACACTTTGCCCCATTCATGCGGCGCTCTACTTAAATGCCGCATTCACATTGGGAGATAAAGTGTTTAAAGTTAATCACATGAAATAGTTCTGACAGATAATTTTCAGCACCTCTTAAGGAAATTGGGGCACCGCTCTAAGAGTGGCCTTTGTGTGCATGTGAACATGTGAAAGTGTTTCAAGGGGGGGGGGGAGACCTCAGTGTTCATGTTGAAGGTTTATTTTAGTCTGATATAATGTGGATACATAAGGTGAGCGGAGATTGTGCTCATTTATATGCTCTTTTTGACTGGGAAAAAGTTTTTAGATGACGGACTCCGTGAATCTGACAGTGGGCCAACCGATCTGAAAAGACTGATGCAATCATGCTAACATCGACTGAATGAAAGCCTTGGTCGGTAACGTTAGAGAAACAATGGTCCAACCCAGGGGTCGGCAACCCGCGGCTCCGGAGCAGCATGCGGCTCTTTTTAGCCCCTCTGTTGCAACTCCCTGAGGCTTTGAAAAAAAAAAAAAAAAAAAAGACTTTGGCAGTGGAAAATATGTCAAGGCGATCTTCCTCTTATCTTTGAGTTTGATGTGATATTGAGTCACTGTAAAATGTTTTTTTTTTAACTAAAATGTGCGTCACATCCTATTATGTCGCTGTCAAGCACCTTTCCCTGCAGCTGGCTAATCGTGATTTGCAGAGCCCCGCACGGATAAGTAAAGAAAAAAGAAAAATCACAGAGAAATATAGATAAATCCGCATAGTTGTGTTTTTAATTTAACTCAATGTAGCCGACACATGACTATTTTTTTTCCCCCTCTTCATGATAGTTATAACAATTATATAGCAATACAATTTCAATAATTGTCTTTATTCTTGTTCTATAATTTCATAAATATAGCAAACTATAGTTTTTGTATATATAATATGACTATGTATAAAACTTTATAAGCTGGGTTATCAAATAGCTTTTGCGGCTCCGAACACATTTCTTTTGGTGGAAAAAAGGGCAAAATGGCTCTTTGGACAGGAAAGGTTGCTGACCCCTGATCCAACCCAACAACCAGCACAGCGCTGACAACTCTTTTCCAACAGCAGCAGCGAGCAGCACGAGCTCCAAAAGTTGCTGAAAGTTTGTATCACTGACAGCTTGTCCATTCAGGCCTCCTCTCCAAAGCCCTCCCCCAGCATTACGAATGTAAACAATGATAATGGATATTGTTGGCACTCACAGCTGTCAAGCTAGCAGCTCGCGCAATTAGTGCACGGACAGCGAGCGTGCAGGCAGGCAGTGGGTTTGATTTATTGATTTGCTTTTAATGCGAATTCCAAACTATAATTTTGAAGCCTTTAAGACCGGCTATATTTAAAATTTAAAAAAAGGATGAAGACAGTTTATGACACGCATATTATTTGAGTGTACCTGGATATGACGCTCAGCTAACAATGTGACTATTGATTCTATTTGATAACACAAACGTCGCTGTTTATCACTGGAATTTTGACCCTCAAACACACATATAGGTGACGGATTTTAGCAGGTACTAGTATCATGACTGCAGGGTACCCCCAGGATTTTTCATATTAATTTAGCGTTAAAGCTAATCCAACCCTGCTTGCCTTTGTAAACCAGCTGGCTCGGGGGCTGTAGGATCTGTTGTACTACAACCGCACACAGGTGCACCCACAGACATATCCAGACACACACACACACACACACACACACACACGTACACTCCTCACAGTTATTGTTTTAAATGGTTCTGTCTTGATGATTAAAGTTATTTGATTGATTGATTGATTTCCTATTTTTTTCATTCATACGCATATCAGGAAAGGTGCGATGTTGGTCTTAAATTTCATTTAAAGTGGTCTTGAAAAGGTCTTAAAAAGTCTTAAATTTGAGAAATAAACACATGGCGAAATTGTATTGCAATGTTTTATCTCCTGAAATCAAAATGTAGTTACGATCTAGCAGACATTTTTATCGCAGTGAAATGTGTGTACGGTATGGATTGAAGTAGAATATTTTTGTGAGATCTCACAACTCTTTTTTTTGGTCTGTTTTCTACCAGGCTGCAACCTCCGTCAAGATGCCGGAGTGACGGTGGTCTTCGTGTTTAGTTAGTCTATTTTGAATGTAATTTAATTTGACCCTGTGTGCATTCAGTTCATTAAAATGTACTCTAACATTTTGGTCTACGTGTCTTATTTTATTGTATTGTTATATAATAATGAACAATATTTTCTTATCATACATTATTATATATAAAATGTTATCTTATTTGGCATTTGTTGGACTGCTTGTGTTACCAAACAATGAGATCTTGATTGGCTTAATTTAGTAAGTAAAGTATTGTTTTTGTGTCATGATGAATATATTCAACTCGATTCTGGGGCGTCATTCTGAGACTTCGCTGAGTCGGCAACCGGACCCTGGCGACGTGTTTTCTGTAGCCGGCTTCAGGCCAGTGCTGGCCCCAGGTCAGTTTACATTACGGCCGAGTGACGGCAGTGACGGCCGCCAGAATGGGGCCGGTGTATTCGGTCCGATTCTGGGGCGTCATTCATGCCGAGTCTCAGCAGAATCGGCAACGGGACCCGGGCCGGACATGTTTCTTCCGGCGTGTCTAGCTTAAGCCGGATCCGGACAAGGTCATTTTGGCTACCTGGGGAAGAACCCTTTAATTTACAGAGAAGAAACATCTTTAGCTGGAGGACTGTGGACTCTGTAACACTACTGGCAAGTGCATCTGACCCTGCTGGTGAGACACGCGCAATGGAAACGGGAAAGCAGGTTCGCATAGCTCGATGCTAACCTGCGAGCGAGCTAGTTAGCGTAGAGTTTAACAGCGATCAGCTGTTAAACTCTACAGCGTCTCAGCAGTTCAGAGCCATATACAGGTTGCCTGATATTTTGGATGCGACGTTTGGGTGTACTAAGATTCGTTAAGAACAATAAACAAATGTTGTGGCGCCGTATCAAATAAGGAAGGGGGTAAAAATTAAGACTTGATGAACGAAATTTAAGACCTGTTGACAAAATGTAATACCTTTTTAAGGCCTTAAATTATGAATACTAAATTTAAGACTTTTTCAAGTTTTTAAGACCTCGCGGGTACCCTGGACTGTATCGGACCTTTTGCATAAACGGTACATGACCACAAACGCATCAAACTCTCACACACACACACACACACACACACACACACACACACACGGCCACTTACCTGAGCAGGCCAAAGACTATTTTCTTGCTCTTCTTCTCCGTCTCCTCAGGCTCCTCTGTCTTCTTTTTCTCTTTCTCCTTTCCTTTCCCCTTACTCTTTTCCTTCTTCTTAGTTTTTGGTTTCTTTTTCTTGTCTTTTTTGCCTTTCTCTTCTATCCGATCCCCCAATCCCTGGCGGGATGAACTACTTGCAGGGGTGTCCCGGCCTGAACTTGGCTCCGAACCATCATCTAGAGGGAATAGAAGAACAGTGTTTGAAGGAGTCGCAGAAGTAGAAGTTAAAGAAAATGATTGCAGTGCTGTGTCCGCTTTTATCAATACAATTTATGTTTACACAAAGACGCTCAAACGGATGGAGGCCCGGACTTTAAATTGTTGTAATAGACGTTTTCTAAACTAGGATTACCAATGAGTTGCTTTATGGAAGTGCTAAATCTAGTGAAAGATGTATTATTGAAACCCTGATTAAAACATAATACCACATATCAGATACAGATATGACACAAGCATGCATACAAACAAAAAGGAAAACAACGACGTATTAACTTTACAGTGAAACAATTAGAAAAAAGACAAGAGAAGACGTGTTGATGCCTCATTACTTCTTCCACAGACCGGAGGCCTGGTCTTGAATTACAATGATCACACTTACACAACCACGCACGCACGTATGTATGCACACACACACACACACACACACACACACACACACACACACACACACACACACACACACACACACACACACACACACAGAGACCACTTGTCAGATTTGATAAGATAAACAAACCAAATGAGTTACTTCAATTGAGATTTAACCTTGTGGACATTCACTTCAGACTTAATTACAAAGGCTGTCTAACAACCGAATGGTATTGTAATTGTGTATATGTGTGTGTTTGTCTGAAGATAAACAGCTTCATGCTTGTGTCAGACCTGGTTTGTTTTCCATTTAAGAATTCAAAACTGAAAATGACCGCAGCAGATATCCCTAAAACAACTTTCTTTTTAGTTTGTTTTCAGTTACCAATGGTCAAATGTAAATATTCTGTGTGTTTGAGTTTGAGTGTGTGTGTGTGTGTGTGTGTGTGTGTGTGTGTGTGTGTGTGCATGAATCAGTCAGCAGAACAAAAAAAAAGGACTCATTCACAGAAAATGGGTTCTTAAAAAACAAACATCTGCTTCACAGAATAAGTGCAGACCACTGGTTTGTTCTGACTAGTAAAATCTGGTGAATTTAGATTGGTCGGGTTGAATCCGGACACGTCAGTCGTGATTTCTAATAACAAAAAAGAACAATTTCAGCCAGTTACTGTGATATATTTGAACCGTGCGCGTCATGTTCTGTTTATGACCGACTGTCGGTACGGTGTGTGAATAAGGAGACATAAGAAGTATATATATAAAAAACAGACAGAGAGAGTGACAGAAGAGGCTATTTAGCATTATAATCCATCCCAGCTGACATGAGGCATCAAAGCCAATGACTCAAAGCCTTTGTTGAATCGTCCTCTTGACAACTAAATTCACTGGAAACTGTGAAGCGCTGCAGTTAGGCTCAGGATGCCACACAATACATCCGCTACTCATCAACCCCGACTAAATATTCCCTGTGCACTTAAACTGTCAAAATGGTCGCAATGTTTGCCTTCCTGATCACCGGTAGTCTACAGGTAAAGCTGCTCAAAAACGGACAAATAGTGATGAAGTGAAGGTACAATGTAAGCCCAAGCGAAAGTGAACACTGATAGAAAGAGAGAGAGAGAGAGAGAGAGAGAGAGAGAGAGAGAGAGAGAGAGAGAGAGAGAGAGAGGGAAACAGAGGAAGAAAGAGAGGGATCCTCGGTGCGCTTCAGAGAACTGTTTCCTGTCAATTAACAGCAGCTCTGGAGGTGCTGAACATTTAGAAAGACGGTGACAGATGTGTCCACTGTGTGTGTGTGTGTGTGTGTGTGTGTGTGTGTGTGTGTGTGTGTGTGTGTGTGTGTGTGTGTGTGTGTGTGTGTGTGTGTGTTGACATGCCCTATTAGTCCTATCCTGTGCGAATGTAGTGATCTGAAACAGCCCGACTCATTACTCTAGTGGTGACTGATAAGAGCTTGCTGCTAATAACACAGCTGGGAATTGAACGGCACCTTCCGGTGAAACAAAACAAAAAAAAAACTAAACAAGAAGCCACCATTCGGCTCCTGGATAAATATTTAAAGCTAAAAGCCCAGATCTGAATTGAATCACTTATTGTAAGGCAATGCTGCTGCTTAGCTTCACACATGTTGACACTTTGAGTCATGGTGTTCTTCTGGCAATGCCCTCGTCCTGCTTTGCTGGCAAACGTTCTGGGTTGCTCTTTACTGAACTAATCACATTTGACAGCGGATTTAAACTGCGCTGAGCTCACTGGTGGCTTTTTAAAATAGTAGCTATTGGGGAGCACGCTGAGCCATGAGTCTTCATCTATCACCGTGTGAGGAAAATCCATGTTGAGGCAGTAAAGATATTAGTGCCTCACATTTTTCCATTGATTGTCAACGACTGAGCGATGGAACGTATTTAAAAGTTTCAGTGCGATGCAGTGGTGAATTATCTTTGTCTCCAACTTAAAACTGCTCTCAGACAGAAGTAGACACATATGTTTTATATTTCAATAGAACTGTTAAAAGTTTTTTTGTTTTTTTATAAATGTAGACATAGTTGTTAGGCACCGCTTATAAATTAAAAAATTTAAAAACACACAAACTTAGTCCTCAACTTAACGGACTTACACCCTCCATCCCTTACCCTCATCTTCTTCAGGTGGCCCATCATAGGATTTATCGATTGCTGCTCGGAAGCTCTCGTTGCAGCCTCTTCCTCTGACCATATTTGGGCGAGGTCGATGGAATGGAAGGAGTTCATTATTTCTGTTAACCTCTGACATGGCCGTCTGGAGACTCTCCAAGGAACTGGACTTTTTCAAGCCGAGGGTGGGGCCGAGTTCCACGGGAGTTGATGGAGCTGTTGGACACACAGAGAGGAAGACAGAGGGTAAGAGATTCATAATAATGAAACTAACCCATTCAGCCAGAGCTGACGATTATTATCAATATTGTATTGTATATTGTATCGTAAATTGAATAATTATAACCCAACTCAAATGTTTATGAATGGTTATGAATGTGTAGCTGCTACAATAAAAAAAAAAACACCAATTCAGGATGGAGACAGACGAGTGCCATTTTACTCCAGGTCTGATCAAATAGGTTTACCTGGCTGTGCCTTGCTCTGATTGGTTTAAAAAAAGCCTCTTGAGACGGTGGCTAGGAGCCAGAAAGACCGCGACATGGCTGAACTCTGGAGAGCAGAGCCAGGAAAATAACAAATAAAAATACACTGATGCAGTTAAGTATGCTGTTGTTGAGTTTGTGATGGATGGGAGGTCCGCTTCACTGTTACCGGTTCTCCATCCATCATCACAAGTATAACGTGAGAGATATTACTGAGGGCGGGAGGGATCCAGCAGAAGGGATGATGTCGGGGAGAACGACGGATGAGAGGAAGCAATGGTGGAGGTATTTAAGGGAGAGCGAGGTAAAGAGGCTGCTCAGTTTCACAGTACGTAAAGTCCACAAGTGGTGTAGAAAGCATGCTCTGCTTTACGCGGACTATCTAGCGATTAATGCCGTCCTGCTGCAGAAAGCCAGCCAAAGCTAATGACACGCTGAGCGCTGAAGTTGGATCAGGTTCAGCCTGGAGCCCACTGTGAGGCTTCCACCTCTTGTGAGGATTGCAGATTGTGAAACAAAGGAGGGAGCGAAAGGTAATGCGTGCTTCCAATTTGGTTTGTCGCTGTGTGACACCTCAAGCAGGGAGAGACACTGACGGAGGGCAAGATGGGGAGCAGAGGGGAGGGGAGGAGCCACGGCAGGCAGAGAGCAAATTAAGTTTCCTCCGGGGAATACCACGGTGGCAGAGAGGGAGACAGAGAAAAATGTGGACGAAGGGAGGAAGGCTGGGCTGGCTGCCAGCTCAAAATACTGGTAATCTTTACACACACACACACACACACACACACACCACACACACACTTTGGATTCCTTGCTGGCTCTGGCTTGTCGATATGATGCCACTGTGATTCATGATAGCTAAACCTGCATCACTTTAGCTAATGATTCTCTATACACACACAGCTCCTGCGTGTGTGTGTGTATGTGTGTTTTTCTCAAAGCGGAGGAGATGAGAGGGCTGATGTGACTTCCACATCTATTTAGACAACCATTAACCAAACACACACACACACACACACACGTATACGAGTAATAACGTGCATAGAATGTATGCGCATACATAATGCAAGTCTGACGGACGAGGGCCGTGACATGTGACACTGCCATCGATAAACACAGTGTGCACGACATTGAGACGCACAACGGGTGGCGAACACACCACAAGCGCTGCG
Source organism: Myoxocephalus aenaeus (assembly GCA_038501785.1). Classification (NCBI taxonomy): domain Eukaryota; kingdom Metazoa; phylum Chordata; class Actinopteri; order Perciformes; family Cottidae; genus Myoxocephalus; species Myoxocephalus aenaeus. The sequence continues at coordinate 3,023,042 of JBAMJR010000013.1, forward strand.
TGAGGAATCATTGTGGAATCAAAGCTGAGTTTAGTCTGAATCTGATAAACAGATACACATCTGAGATTAAAGTGTTCTTGGAAGTAGCACAAACTTTAAATCACGTTGCTCTGTCACAAAAAAAAAGCACCACCCCCCCTCCATTATGTATCTATGAATCAAGTCTAGATCCATTACACACATGGCGGGGATGTCATTTGTTTTAACTCTGGCTACTTTGCAATTGTAAACTTTCTGTAAGCCGAAAGATTTAGAAAGAAAAACAGGAAGTGAAATACACACTTGTGCTGATGGACGTGACACTTGCCTCCCACTGCATGTCAAATGTGAAGGCAACGCAGTTTTCTCATTTCTAACTTTCAAATGAGCATTATTCTCTGTAATGAGGTCTTTTAGTTTTTCTTTTAGCCATATTGATAAAAATATATATATATATATCAAGGTCAACAGGGTCTGCTGAGCATTTTATTACATGCCACAGTAGTATATGGTGTTACTAACTTCATTATAACATGTAATGCATCTGCATGGAAGCATCTGTATTCGTTATGACTGCTGGTGACCGACTTAATAACTTCCAGAAGCCTAACAGGACTGTGACTTGAAGCAAGATACAGCCAACACGTTATTAGATGCTTGGCCAAAGAGCACAGCAGGCTTCTTCAATCTTAGAAGAAAATGAAAACTATTTTGAAATAGACATGTCATATGCAAGAGTTTATTCTGGGGCTGAGAGTGGCGTGTATATTGTAAAGAATAGATGATCCACTGTTTGAAAACTCGGAGGAGCGTGGATTAGAGCTGCCAGTAACATTTGAACCGAGGCCACCAATAGCAGGAAAAAAAATCAACATTAATTGTCCAGGACTTTTTGATGTATTATTCCTTCTATTCACACTCTAATCAGAAGACTCTTCAAGCCAACATGTTTGCAGTTGCCAACAACACTCTCAAAACAGAGGCAACCTCAGAGCTGAACCAGCCTCTGACGGTCTTATTTCAGTTACAATAAATTTGTAATCCGGCATGCTTAAGCTCAAAAGACATGCTTAGATTTGTCAGTGTTTAGTCACGCATTGCTTTCTGTAGATTAATACATTCCATATGGAAAAAATGTGTGTGATGTTAGTCAATCAAGTTCAGCGTAAGCAGGCTGGGTCAAAGTTCATTTGTCAACTAAGTTTGAGGGCAATTGCAGTCGGTTCAGGACGTCGAACACCAGGAGCACACGCTTATGTACAGGCGGTGACCTCTGAGGCCAAACGTGTCTGTTTGCAGGAAGCTGGGGAGTAAGGACGAAATAAATAGTGTAAATAGCTTAGTGGTGTTGGGCTGGGTTATCAGGGAATGAACACACACACACACACACACACACACACACACACAGATATGTAAGTACAAGCACACAGACACTGGGTGATGAGCATGCATCCACATACTCAAACACACACTCTCACACACACACACACACATTTTTGCTGTGAGTAGCAGGATTTGTGTCATAAATGCAATTACTGCCGTCCAACTGTAAGATGATAGAATTAAGCTGCTTTTAGAGAGAGAGAGAGAGAGAGAGAGAGAGAGAGATGACAAGTAAGTCAAGAGTAAAACAGTGGTTTGAGGGAGCGGGAGAGAGAGAGTGGGGGGTTGGCAGAGAAAAACAGACACCGTGAGAGGATGCTATAGAAAGAGAAACAAAGAGGCTGAGAATGGGAGTGAAGGAGAGAGGATGGGACTGACAACGAGAGAGAGAGAGAGAGAGAGAGAGAGAGAGAGAGAGAGAAGAAATATAAAATGAAATGCAAAACACAAAGAGAGAGAAACGCCAAGCTATCCCAAGGCTATTTCATTGGCAGGAAGGCAACGGGCTACTTTGAAAGTCAAAATTACACCAAGGAGCGGCTTGGCAGCCGGCTGCAGCAGCAAAGCCAGCAGATTCGACAACAGCACCAACTTCTT